>CM071955.1:710000-720000 GCA_036784905.1 Acrossocheilus fasciatus
GTGTGTGTGTGTGTGTGTGTGTGTGTGTGTGTGTGTGTGTTTGGCAGTGTTGGGAAGTAATGGAATTATGCAATTTAATTACAAAATAAATGTAACTGTAATCAGTTACTGAGAAAAATTGTGTAATTAAATTAGTTACTTATGAAAATGTTACATAGGGGGTTACATCTGAATATTTTCACACGGATACAGATTTAATTGATTTCTTTCCCACACTGCACTGACTGCTCTAAAATATGAGACACCAATGTTTCAGGAGTTTAGGACACAGAATAGGATGCATATTGCATGCTTATTATACAACTGTTTTATTTCCTATCTGGGTTTATGTATATGCTTTATTTTTTTTAAATGTTTTAACAGTTTTTTTTCCAAAGCATTGTTAGATGCCATTGTTTCCTCTCACAGCTAAACAAAGATTTGATTAAAAAAAAAAACAGTATCATAGCTGGGTCAATATCACTGTAGGGTGCTTTTTGGTGTCCTGTACATTAATAACTCATTTGTCATGATAACTTAACATACAAATGACTATGAAAGGGTGTGTTATGTTAGGCTAAGTTTTTATATTCATAACAAAAGCATAACTTGGCTTTTTATATACATTTTCTAGATTTTTGTAGTTTTGTGTAAGAGGATGTGTGTCCCATGCACTGCTCATTAAATTTGAATGAGAGTAGAATATCATAAAATAAAAAAATAAAAATTCTCCTATTAATATTTTGTTAAATAAGAGATTACTCAATTTGAGTGTATTGATCATTTGGTAATAAAAACAATATTTTTATTTAATAAAACAGAAGAGTTTGTCCATGTCCCTTGAATGGTTGTCCACCCTGTTGTATTGGGGACTCTGCCCCTTTAAGAAAAGGCTGTCCCCTTTAGTGACATCAGGACAACAGATGTTTTGTCTCTTCGGTGGCGGGAATTTCAACCGTTGAGGTGAATAAGTTGGTGACTTTGACAAATTTTCTTCGTATGAGTTTGCTTACTTGCTTTGCCAAAGCTTAACATGTCCACCCTGTCGGCATAAAATATGCCAGAAGTGATTCAAATACAGTATTTTCAAAATATGTAAGTTTAAATATAGCAAATTCTCTTCAACAGTCAGACTAACTATTTAGCTAGTCACAGTTTGTTGTAAGCTAATATGCTAATTGAAGCTCAAAATATTCACCCTGTCGCCACTTAGACTCGATAGACATAAACATGACAGGGTGGACATAGCATTCATCTGTAGTTAATATTGCATGGGGCGGGGGTATCAATGTGATTAAGGATGTAATTATATTATGTATTACTATTATATTATTTTTTAATAACCCTGTTTAGGAAAGGGACTTCATACCTTTCAGAAAATATAATTTGCATCTTAATTTTGCAATGAAAACGTATTTAACAGTAATATATATGTCCATAACAGGGTGGACATATCTTATGGTTTATACTTTGAATAATGGCCCATATTTATCTAAACAAATGTGTGGGAGCTCAGCTAATATGTTTCTATAGTACTTGAGTGTCTACTATTTATAATATGACATAAAGCGAATAGGAAATTAAAACTAAAATTTTTGAGTATTGTGAGGGTTGAAAGGCACTCTTGTGATATTGACCCAGCTATTAAACTATTTCTTATGATTTTAAATCTGTATTAAAGACTGATCTCAAAGTAAAAAGAGGTGATGAAGTCTGATTTTGTGGTGGCTCTGCTTTAAATTAAATGATTATAATCTTAATTCAAGTGATGAAGGATTCTGAAAGTCTATCAGTGTTGAGTTCTATTGTTAACCCTGCCTGGTTTAAATGTTTAAAAATGATTAACAGTTGAAAACATTCATTAGAAATTTAGAAAAGTAATCAAAAAGTAATCAAATGTAATCAGTTACATTACTATAAAAAAAGTAATTGATCTGCGTGTGTTTTAGGTCTCGGTCTTTCGCAGGACGTCGCTGGAGCCACTTTCATGGCCGCCGGGAGCTCGGCACCGGAACTCGTCACCGCGTTTCTGGGTAATTTATTTTTTCTACTGAGGATTTTTGGAGAAGCATCTGAGACAAAATTTATATATAAAGACAATGGGCCTCATTCATGAAACTTGCGTAAATATATGAGTAAAGGTCCTTGCACACTGAGTCCGAAATTTCCGTATGCGTTTTTTCGTATTTGTCATCCTATCAAAATGCTTGCTACGGATGCGAAAACACAGAAAATTGAACCTAATCTGAATATTTTATGACGGATGAAAGTTTCGGAGGCAGTGTGTAAACATGATTGATACAACGTGCGGTCGTATTTAATTTTTAACATGTGAAAATTTTGGACGAAAATTCCGGACTCAGTGTGCAATGACCTTCAATGATCTTTAATTCTGAGTAATTTGCGCGTAAAACAGACCTTCCCGAAAACTCTCGCTTTGATAGTTAAACATGTGTATGTTAATGCATTCCAATCATTCGTAAATAGGGCGCTCGTGCACGCTAATACACAATTAGCATAATCCCCGCCTATGATTACAGCTGCGCAAATTGCGTGTCCGGGAACGCAGTGGAATATTCTGGTCTACTTTCTCAGGTTTGGCTCCAGTATATTGCATAAATGCAAAAAAGACCAATAGGCCATATGCCTAACAATAAATATTCAATAACTTGTGTCCACCAAAGAGTTTTCAGCCAGCTGAAAAACTGTCAGGCGCTCTTCTTAAAACTGCCAGCTGGTGGCGCTGAAGAACGCTTTGGTGGAATATCTTTTTTGCCAAAAGAGCACAGAACGTTTTACGCACCATTTACACGTGGTATGGAGAAGGTGGACATTTCTTTCGCACCAACTAACATTTGAAAATTACGAACATTTTCATGAATTCGAAAGTTTACGTCTGAACGGCTTTACGAACGATTTACACAAAAATTCGTTCTGCTTGTGTTTCATGAATGAGGCCCAATATTTAGTAACTTTTTTCAATTTAGCTGTATTTGAAGCTATTGAATAAGGAATTGCTGTATGATGTTCTGTAGAGCTGTTTTACAGTTCAATGTTATTAAATGCTATGTAAATAATCGTGAAATAGGATCCCGTTCCTGAGCGGTGAGATCTATGGTGTTCAGTGTGGAGTAACCTCAGGTGTGTTTGTGCTCAGGTGTGTTCGTGACGAAGGGCGACATCGGCGTGAGCACCATCATGGGATCGGCCGTCTATAACCTGCTGTGCATCTGTGCTGCGTGTGGCCTGCTGACCTCTGCGGTGCATGACCACACACACACACACACGCTCATATTCACACTCACACACACTCATTGTTCATGTGTGTGTGTGTATGTGTGTGTTTTAGGTGGGTCGTCTCTCCTGCTGGCCATTGTTCAGGGATTGTGTGGCGTATGCCATCAGCGTCGCCGCAGTCATCGCCATCATCTCAGATAACAGAGTTCACTGGTGAGTCCACCATGATTACGAGCCTCAAACACACTCTGTGTCTGAACAAATCAGTTTTTAATAAAAATGGTAAGTAAAGCAGCATGCTGAAAAGTAAAGCCAAAACATTTCGTCATCTGGTGGCTGACTGCAGTATGTACTCGGGCTCCAAACCAATCACTACTGCGCAGACTCGGGCTCTAAACGAATCAGTACTGCGCAGACTCAGGCTCTAAACGAATCACTACTGCGCAGACTCAGGCTCTAAACGAATCACTACTGCGCAGACTCTGGCTCTAAACGAATCACTACTGCGCAGACTCTGGCTCTAAACGAATCACTACTGCGCAGACTCTGGCTCTAAACGAATCAGTACTGCACAGACTCGAGCTCTAAACGAATCAGTACTGCGCAGACTCTGGCTCTAAACGAATCAGTACTGCACAGACTCTGGCTCTAAACGAATCAGTACTGCACAGACTCGAGCTCTAAACGAATCACTACTGCGCAGACTCTGGCTCTAAACGAATCAGTACTGCACAGACTCGAGCTCTAAACGAATCAGTACTGCGCAGACTCTGGATCTAAACGAATCAGTACTGCGCAGACTCGAGCTCTAAACGAATCAGTACTGCGCAGACTCGGGCTCTAAACGAATCAGTACTGCGCAGACTCGGGCTCTAAACGAATCAGTACTGCGCAGACTCGGGCTCCAAACCAATCACTACTGCGCAGACTCGGGCTCTAAATGAATCACTACTGCGCAGACTCAGGCTCTAAACGAATCACTACTGCGCAGACTCGGGCTCTAAACGAATCACTACTGCGCAGACTCTGGCTCTAAACGAATCAGTACTGCACAGACTCAAGCTCTAAACGAATCAGTACTGCGCAGACTCTGGATCTAAACGAATCAGTACTGCGCAGACTCGAGCTCTAAACGAATCAGTACCGTGCAGACTCTGGATCCAAATTACATAATTTTTCACAAGATGCGAGTGGCTTTACTTTTTTTTTAATAGTGGAAGATGTGTCATCCATCTTTTTGTCATGGGCTCTAAACGAATCACTACTGCACAGACTCGGGCTCTAAACGAATCAGTACTGCGCAGACTCTGGCTCTAAACGGATCAGTACTGCGCAGACTCAGGCTCTAAACGAATCAGTACTGCGCAGACTCTGGCTCTAAACGAATCAGTACTGCGCAGACTCTAAACAAATCACTACTGCGCAGACTCTAAACAAATCACTACTGCGCAGACTCTGGATCTAAACGAATCAGTACTGCGCAGACTCTGGATCTAAACGAATCAGTACTGCGCAGACTCTAACTCTAAACGAATCAGTACTGTGCAGACTCAGGCTCTAAAAGAATCACTACTGTGCAGACTCTAAACAAATCAGTACTGCACAGACTCGGGCTCTAAACGAATCACTACTGCGCAGACTCGGGCTCTAAACGAATCACTACTGCACAGACTCGGGCTCTAAACGAATCACTACTGTGCAGACTCGGGCTCTAAATGAATCAGTACTGCGCAGACTCTGGCTCTAAACGAATCAGTACTGCACAGACTCAGGCTCTAAATGAATCACTACTGCGCAGACTCTGGCTCTAAACGAATCAGTACTGCGCAGACTCGGGCTCTAAACGAATCAGTACTGCGCAGACTCTGGCTCTAAACGAATCAGTACTGCGCAGACTCAGGCTCTAAATGAATCACTACTGCGCAGACTCGGGCTCTAAACGAATCAGTACTGCGCAGACTCAGGCTCTAAACGAATCAGTACTGCGCAGACTCTGGCTCTAAACGAATCAGTACTGCGCAGACTCTGGATCTAAACGAATTAGTACTGCACAGACTCAGGCTCTAAACGAATCAGTACTGCGCAGACTCGAGCTCTAAATGAATCAGTACTGCACAGACTCGAGCTCTAAACGAATTAGTACTGCGCAGACTCAGGCTCTAAACGAATGAGTACTGCGCAGACTCGAGCTCTAAACGAATCAGTACTGCGCAGACTCAGGCTCTAAATGAATCAGTACCGTGCAGACTCTGGATCCAAATTACATAATTTTTCATAAGATGCGAGTGGCTTTACTTTTTTTTTAATAGTGGAAGATGCGTCATCCATCTTTTTTTACAGTCTACAGTTCAGAACAATTCATATCATAAACTTTTCAAGATCTATTGTGAGATATAAACTCAGAATTCTAACTTATTAGTTTACAGCCCACAATTCATTTTTTTGTTTCCATGACAGAATAAAAAAAAAAGATAATTGTGACTTTTCGTCTCGCATTTCTAAGTTGATTCACAATTGTAATATTGATCTCACACATTTTTTTTACAATTTTATCACAATTGCAATTTTTTCACAATTTTGACTTTTTCTATTAGAAATGCAAGATGTTAACCTTTTTTTTTTTCTTTTACAAAAATAAAACTAATCCAAAAACTTGCAAAAATTGTAAAAAAAAATAATAATAATTTTGACTTTATATCTCACAATTCTGATTTTAAAAATAAATAAATAGTGAGAATTTTGACTTTTTCTCACAATTGTGTGGTGCAACAACTTGCAATTCACTTCTTTATCAAAATTGCATTTTGAAAATTGCAAACATCACTTACAGGTTGGCTCTAACTCTAAGCTTTGACTCTGATCTGTGGGATGTCTGCAGGTACGACAGCGCGTGTCTCCTGCTGGTGTACGGTGTGTATGTGTGTGTGCTGTGTTTCGATCTGAAGATCAGTGAGTATGTGATGCAGCGCTTCAGCCCGTGCTGCTCGTGTCTGAATAAGAGCTCGCAGGAGCGCGGCGAGCAGCAGCCGCTGGTGGGATGGAGTGACGACAGCAGCCTCCGCCTTCAGCGCCGCTCCAGAGCCGACAGCGGCATCTTCCAGGACGACTCGGGATACTCCCACCTGTCACTCAGCCTGCACGGCCTTAACGAGATCACCGACGGTGCGTTGAAATCTTTCTGCTTTTCTGTTGCATCTCACTGTCTTTTTGTCAAAGTTTTTTATTAGAATTTTGGTAATACCTACAAAGAATCCCCCTCCCAAAAAATAGATCCCACTGCATATAACAAAAAAATTAACTATAAAAAAAATAAATAGAAATATAATGTGACCCTGCAGCACAAAAGCAGTCATAAGCAGCACAGGTATATTTGCAGCAATAGCCAACAATACATTGTATGGGTCAAAATTATACATTTTTCTTTTATGCAAAAAATCATTAGGATATTAAGTATAAATATACAAGTATACAGTGTGTATAGTAAAAAAAAAAGTTTATTAAGACATCATTAACTTGTCCATGTTTATTCTGCAAGTCAAGAACGGCTTAGCAGCTGTGAACTTTTACTGAACAGTTTTTCCAGTGTAAGCTGATGCATGAGTCTCTAAGCAGCATCTGTTTCAAGCTGAAAGTGGTTTTCATCAGCCTCTCGTTTGCACGTTTCTCTCTCTCAGAGCAGAAGAGCGTGTTCACGATGCCGGATCACGATCTGAAGCGGATCCTGTGGGTTCTGTCGCTGCCGGTCATCGTGCTGCTGTTCCTGACCATTCCTGACTGCAGGAGACGCTTCTGGAGGAAATGCTACATGATCACCTTCCTGATGTCGGCCGTCTGGATCTCCGGCTTCACATACGTGCTGGTGTGGATGGTCACCGTCGTCGGTAAACACGCTTTCGTCTGTTTGTTCTGTTGATGCAGTGTTTATCTGGTGTTCGGTGCTGGGAATCAAACCCACGACCTCTGTGTTGCGAACATCATGCTCAACCCGATGAGCAACAGGAAATACAAGTCAAGTTCATTTGTACAGTGCTTTTCACAAAACACATACACTGCTGCTCAAAAGTTTGGGATCAGTAAGATTTTTAATATTTAATGTTTTAATCAAAAATACAGAAAAAACAGTAATATTGTGAAATCTTATTGCAATTTCTAATATTGGTTTCCTATTTTAATATACTTTAAAATAGAATTTATTTCTGTGATGCAGCTGTATTTTCAGCATCATTACTGCAGTCTTCAGCGTCACATGATCTTCAGAAATCATAATAATATACTTATTTATTATCAGTGTTGGAAACCGTTGTGCTGCTTCATATTGTTTTGGGGACCTGTTATATATTATTTTAGGATTCTTTAATTAATAAAAAGTTAAAAAGAACAGCATTTATTTAAAAAATAAATTTTGTGTTACAATATACAATATTATTCAAAAGTTTGGGGTCAGTTTTTTTTTTCTTTTTAAAGAAATTAATAGTTTTATTCAGGAGGATGTGTTAAATGAATAAATGTCATAGTAAAGACTTATATTGTTAGAAAAGATTTCTATTTTGAACAAATTCTGTTCTTTTTAACTTTGTATTCATCAAAGAATCACGTTCCAAAAATCAATATGAATATCAATACGGTTACAACACTCGTAATAAATCAGAATATTATTATGATTTCTGAAGATCATGTGACGCTGAAGACTGCAGTAATGATGCTGAAAATACAGCTGCGTATCACAGAAATAAATTCTATTTTAAAGTATATTAAAATAGGAAACCAATATTAGAAATTGCAATAGGATTTCACAATATTACTCTTTTTTTCTGTATTTTTGATCGAATATATACAGCCTTGATGAGCAGAAGAGACTCCCTTAAAAACATTAAAAATCTTACTGATCCCAAACTTTTGAGCGACAGTGTTTAAATATTCGTCGGTTTTGTTTGCTTTTGAGATTTAAATATTTACTAGTTTTGTTCAATTACGAGATTTAAAGGTTTGTCGGTTTTGTCTGTTTACGAGATTTAAATATTGCTTGGTTTTGTTTGATTTTGAGATTTAAATATTTGCTAGTTTTGTTCAATTATGAGATATAAATGTTGGTTTTGTTAGATTACAAGATATAAATATAAATATTGGCTGGTTTTTTTTTCTGATTACAAGACTTAAATGTTTGTCGGTTTTGTTCGATTATGATATTTAAATATTGGTTAGTTTTGTTCGATTACGAGATTTAAATGTAGGTTGGGTTTTTTTCGATTAAGAAACTTAAATGTTTGTCCGTTTTTTTGTTCACGAGATTTAAATATTGGTGGTTGTTTTGTTCGATTTCAAGATTTTACATTTGTTAGATTAACAGATTTAAACGTTCGTCGGTTTTGTTCGAATAAGAGATTAAAATGTTTTTGTTTGAAGTGAGAATGTTGTTCTTTACTGTGGTTTAATATTACTTATATCATTATTTAGTTTAAACAGGGAGCTGCTAGAAAGTCGACACACAAGGCTTACTAAACAATTCCCAAAGCACCTCAGTGCTGACATGCAGCAGATTTAGTGATTGATTTGCCCTTTCAGAATATTTCATACTGTCTGGAAGTTTCTTGTATGAAATTGACTGTTCCTCCAGAGTCACACATAGTTTTGTCCTGCATGTTAGTCATGTTTCTGAAATATATTAATTCAGTGTTGCGTATTTTGCAGATGCACGGCTGCTATCAGTTCGTCTAGTCTAGTTCTGTCTGGTTTGTTCTGATTGATTATTTTGCATTGATCGAGCATCTGAACTGCATTAGTTCCCGGCCGCAGTCTGCGCTGCAGATGCCGGGCTTTGAGCGGGTCACACACAGGCGGGTCACATGCTCCCGTCTCCATTCCTGAAATGCCAGCGCTGTATCCTGAAGGATTATGATGCTGGAGACTCGAGTCTCTCCGCTCGATCCGTGCTGGATTACAGTCGGCTGAAGCCCACGGGGCCCGTGAGAAACCATGTGATGCCGCTGCATATAATAGGATTATTATCCTGCACACGGTCACACAGCTTCACATGAGCACTGGAGAGCCGGCGGAGCGTCGAGCAGGTACTGAGAGAAGCCCTGAGGACGAGGACGTCACTCACCTCCTGCCGCTGGATAACAGTCTCTTATGAACACCAAGACTGCATTTATCTGATCAAATATACAGTACAATTGTGAGATGATCCTTCAGAAATCATTCTAATATGCAGCTTTTTTAGTTTTAGTTTTATCAAATGCCTTTAACAAATTCCTCCAGTTTGATAATCAGGGAAAAACAAAAACAGTCAAATAAAAACATATACATAGTAGTAGCAATTATATAATTATAAAAGATAAACATAATAAATACAACAATAAATAATAGAATATAATAAAATAATACATAAATATATTAATAAAAATAAGTATATAAAGGAAAGTTTGGGTGACTTTAAGGACTTTTAGAACAAATAATAAAGTATTTTACTGCATTAATAAAGAATTAATAAATTATTATCTTTTGTAAAGCTGCTTATAGCCGAATTTGAATTTCTCATAACTGACAAATTTTACATTAACACTGTTATTTTATTGTTTATTACTGTGAAGCTGATGTAAAACAATTTACACAAAGCTTTATAGAAATAAATGGGACTTGTCCTTTAAAAATTTCTGCTTCTGACACTAATGCATCTGTTTTTGTTCCGCTTAAGCACTTTTTGGATCTAATCACTGTGATGATGAAGATAGCAATTATTAAAGCGATAGTTCACTTCAAAAATTAAAAATTCTGTCATTTACTC
>CM071955.1:730000-832500 GCA_036784905.1 Acrossocheilus fasciatus
CAATGTGAGTTTTTTCCAATATCGTGTAGCCCTATTTCTGAAATGCCTGTGATTCGATTAATGTCTTTTAGACAGACAGACTGAGGGAAGGAATGATGTTTACCTCCCATTCGGCCCATGGGTCCCATGTCTCTGCCACCGAATCCTCCCATTCCACCCATGCAGTCCATTCCGGAGAAGCCTCCACCCATCCCTACACACACACACACACACACACACACACACACACACACACACACAGATGAGCGTCCTCACATGATCTCTGATGGATCTGCTCCAGATGAACGTGACTCTCACCACTCATGCGGTTCATGTTGCTGCATCCCGGCCCGTCCATCCCTGAGAAACAACCAAACCTGCGTTAACTCATCAATCCCAGCAAGAGTTCGATACACTCGAGATCCTCAGTGATCTTACTGGTGATAAATGAACATGAGCAAACATGCTGAACATCATGATTTAAAGCTCTTTTTATTTAACCATTAAAGATCACATCATTACTTTTCATGATCTTCATCAGCGTTCAGACACTTTTTAATAGCATTGAATGTAAACATCTGATTAAAGCTTAAGTAGCACAAATGCTGCTACAGACTGTCAGTTGGATTAATTTGAGTGGATCTTAGATTTTAGTGAATCAATCTGAACTGTCCATTAAAAACACTTGATTTAATGACTCATCTGCATCATTACAAAACAATGCTTTATTTTGCATGCAAATAAATAAATAATGCTTTATTCATGCAAATATTACACTGCATGCTGTAATAAAAATAAATAAAGCATGAAATACAATATTTGCATGAATAATTAAGCAAACATGAACACACCTCCAGGTCCCATGGAGCTGACGCCCCCTCCACTGAGACGGTTGGCATTTATTGGTTGACCGCCGGGACCCAAACCCATTCCAACGCCGCCCAGACCTCCTGCAGCACACGCCATAAACACACATTTACATACGGAATTACACACACACACACACACACACACACACACACACACACACACACATTCCAAACAAGCACACAAAGCTCTTACGGGGTAACTGTGGCTGTTTCTCTGCAGGCCTGAAGTCATCTGGAGGAAGTGATTTATCATCCTACAGTAAACATGATGCAAAACACAAGAATGAATGCTGAGCCTCATAAACACACCAACTGCATGAGAACAAACGCTGCAGCGGCTCACCATTTTCACATGCATCTGTCTGTCGAATAGCATCTGACCGTTGAACATGGCTGAGAGCGCGAGTGAAGGAAGACGCCGCGACACCGATGATAAAAACATACATTGTTTGTAAAACATTGTTTTAATGTTTTGTATATAATCAACAGGGGAAAGTACGGTGATCTGTTAATTAAAAGATTTACTTTCTTCACCTGTAGTGTCTTGCCTTAAAGGATTGCTCCACTTCCAAAATAAAAATGTCCTGATAATTTACTCACATGAACATTCCAATATTTCTCTCCATATAGTGGACTTCAATGGTGCTCAACGGATTGAAGGCTAAAAATGCAGTTTCAAAGGGCTCTAAACAATCCCAGCCGAGGTTTAAGGGTCTTATCTAGCGAAATGATCGGTCATTTTCCAGAAACAAAATAAAAAAAATAAAAATGACAATTTATAGACTTTTTAACCTCAGATGCTCATCTCGTCTAGGTCTGCGATGCGCATGCGTGCTCTGAGCACTCCGGTTCAACACAGTTACAAAAAAACACAGTCTAAAAAAAAAATATCCTATCTCATTTTCTCCTCTAACTTCAAAATCGTATATTGTATATTCAAAAAGTATATAAATTGCTCTTTGAAACTGCATTTTTAACCTTCAATCCGTTGAGCACCATTGAAGTCCACTATATGGAGAGAAATATTGGAATGTTTTCCTCAAAAAACAATTTCTTTGCGACTGACAGACATGAATATTTTGGATGACTTGGGGGTGAATAAATTATCAGGAAATTTTTATTCTGGACGTGGAGTAATCCTTTAATTTGACTGAACTTTTTTTTTAATCAGTACTTTTCTGTATTAAACCTTTCCAAGTGAATGCATGAACCGATAAAGTTACGTCAATAAACACATAATTAATCCTGACTTTCATCATCTCTAGGTTGAGGTCCAGAGGATACAGATGGCTTGTACGGCCTCCAGCGGCTGCTCGAAGGTGACCGTCCCCATCCCTCGACTCTTCCCGTCTTTGTCTTCTTTCACATCGGCTCTCCTCACCGTCCCGGCCATACTGAACACCTCCTTCAGCTTCTTCCAGCCCACCTTAAAGTCCAGCTGCAGCCAACAGAGACCGAAACACATGCGGGCGTGAATCAGAAGGTGAAGACGAAGCATAATGAACGTGTGCTAAAGATGACAGCAAGTTCAAAGGTCAAACACACACGCACACAGACTGACTCTATCTCTATTCTGAAGGCTTTATGTAGGTTAGTTTAAGATGTTTTTGAAACCAAGCAAAGTAAATAATGAATAAATAAATTTAAGGGAATGAATTAAATGGAACATGCCAATATGTTCTCTAATGAAAATACAGCTTGCCATTACTTTTTCATTTATTTTACACACAAAAAATGTCTTGTTGCTTGAATAATCACTGCTTCAAACCACTAAAATACGGAAGTAACTTTTATTGTATCTTTTGATCACACTGCAAAAAGCTGCTGTTCTTCCTCTGTATTTTTGTCTTGTTTTCCAGTGCAAATGTTAAAAGATTCTTAAATCATGATCCAATTAGTAGAGAAACACAAGGACAATAAATAAGAAGTCTTTTCTCAGAAATTGATCAAAATGAAATGTTTATGATTAAAACAAGAACAAATATCTGCCAAATGGCTCAGAAAAATCTACTTAATTCAAACAAAAATAATTTTCATTCCCCACTGGCAGATATTTGTTCTTGTATTAAACATAAACTTTATTAATTTTGTTCAATTTCTCAGAAAACTTGACTTCATATGTGACCCTGGACCACAAAACCAGTCATAAGGGTCAGTTTTTTGAAACTGAGGTTCATACATCATCTGAAAGCTGAAAAACTACTTGAAAATCTGGAATCTGAGGGTGCAAAAAAATCTAAATATTGAGAAAAATCAAAAAATTAAGTTTTGATATATTTATGGTAGGAAACTTACAAAATATCTTCATGGAACAGGATCTTTATTTAACATCCTAATGATTTTTGGCAATAATTTTGACCTATACAATGAATTGTTGGCTATTTCTACAAATATACGTGTGCTGCTTATGACTGCTTTTGTGCTGCAGGGTCACGCATGTTCATTTTGTATCTCCAGTATCTTGATTTAAGGATGTTTAGATATTTGAATTGGAAAACAAGACAAACATCATACTGAAGAAGAGATTCGATTTATTCAGTGCATACAACATTTAATGCCACACTTTTCTGCTCTGATTTAAGAGTGTTTTATGCCTTATTTTGTGGATTTAAGAGTTTAAGAGTTTACAGAAACCCTGCTCTATCAGTCAAGAACGAACCACAGGGTTCAGACTCACGTTGGCCACGAACACGGTGGTGCCGAGCCGTCCGGCCTGCAGCGCGCTGATGATCTCCGGAGGGATGTTGGGGTTGTTGGCGATGGAAGGAGGGACGTTCATCCCGGCCGGACCAGCATCGGACCCTCGGCCGCCTCCGTACATCCGGCCCGATCTCTGCAGGACGCGCCGCGCGTGCTCGCCGTCCGGATCCTGAAACACACACACATCAGGAACGTCTGGACAAACACACACTGGACAGAACAGCAGGGATGGGTGTATTGATCCTGAAGTATCGATATATCAATACTGATGCGAGTATCGATACACAAACGTAAGGCTACAACAACTAATATTATCGATAATAAAAACGTCACAAATTCACGTGAGCATTTCCATTTAGGCCTGACAGTCTGCATTAAGTTAAAATTAGGGCTGTCAGTTTAACGCATTAACTTAAGAAATAATGGAATTGAAATATTTAACACAGTTAACGCACACTATATTATGTTTTTGCTCAGTTTTGCAGAGAACATATCTTTAAAGCCATAGCAGAATTGTTGTGTGTCTCTGAGCAACACAGCGGTGTTTAGTTTCTGAAATGAATCGCGTGAATCAATTCATAAAGATAGCCGTTTACTGCATTCCTGAATGAATCAGCCGTTTGAACGAATTGAATACCGCCACCTGCTGGCAGATTATAGTTCAGATAGTTCACCCCAAAATTTTTCATTCTGTCATTGTTTACTCATGCTCATATCATTTAAAACCCTTCTTTTGTAGAACATAAAAGTAGGGGTGTGTGATATATATCGTCTGCAATAATATTGTAATTGTTGTTTTAACGATGTGCAATTTGACATTATCGAGTATTTTGCAAAAACTAAATAGGACACCTACGGAGTGCACGCTTGCATCACGTGATGAAGTCTAGACTAGAGCGCATGCACATTTAGAGAGCGTTCTTTCACTGCATGATTCAATCTAATAAAATGCATTAAGAATGATCACAAAATTCAAGATATTGGGACAGAAAATGCGTGTACATATATTTCATATGGTTAAAAATCACATGAAGAGTGCCGTTTTTTGTCTCCAAAAATAAACATGATTACAAATGTGATATTGATTTTACACAACAGTTCAGTAAACAATAAGTTAATATTAAGAGACTTACATTTTAGACACCATATCGCCTGTTTTTGCTCCATTTCGCCAACAAAAAAATAATTCCAAACAGCCACAGCACTGTTTTGAGTCTCTGAGCAACATGACAGTTTTGTTCCTGAATGAATCAACTGTTTAAAATGATTCGGTTCACTCGCAATGACTCACTTGTTAACAGCGACCTGCTGCCCCCTGCTGGCGATTACTGGCAAAGTATCTTTTCATTTTAAAATAATCTCAAATATCAGTATTCAATGTTTTATGTTTAAAATATTAAAACATTATGCATTTGTAACTGCAGGCTAAAGCACTCCGTGTCCCTCTGAGCTGCATTAAATAGTGTGTAAATACATCTAAATGCCATTCAGATGCAGCTTCTGCAAAGATTAATTGTGTTGATACTGGTTTCATTTGTTTGGTAACAGCCTAAATGTCTTATTATTCTAATTGACTGATTAAATGTAACAATTTGATTCAAAAGATGCACACTTTTAGAAAAAAAAAAATGGCTTCATTAAAGGCAAAATTGCCCATAAAAGGTAAAAGTGAATTTAAACATAGGAAAATATTAATTTCTATCACTGAACCAACCACACAGAATATGAAGAATATCAAAAACTGCAGCTGTCCACGGTAGTCAGATATCAGCACAATAACACACTCGGCAAAATATCGTCTAATTATAGTTATCTAAAAAAAAAAAAAAAAGATTTTTTTTCTTCTATAATCACACAAATTACTATATTCAATTTATACATTAATATAAACATTATTATACTTTATATAAAAATATTTAATATATGAACCTAACATATATCTTTTAAATATATACGTACATGTGTTTGTATTCATACATACATAATAAATATACACAGTAAACACATTTATTATGTAAACAAAAATGTTTATTTTGGAATGTGATTAATCGTTTGACAGCATTAATAAATACACACACATACAGTATATATTTTGAAAATATTTACATGTCTATATTTATATTCATATAATTTATATTATAAATATTTAATATACAAACATAAAATTTTTCTGAAATATATACATGCATGTGTTTGTATTTATAAATACGTAATAAATATACACAGAACACACTCATCTATTATGTAAACAAAAACTTTTATTTTGGATGTGATTAATCGTGATTAATTGTTTGACAGCACTAGAAGTATCGTATCGGTATCGGTATCGACGATACTGTCATTTAAAAGTATCGGTATCGTATCGAAAACAAAATAAGTCCCAACAGAACAGGCAGAATGATGCGTTTACCTCCTTAATGTTCAGCGGCCGTCCGTTCAGATCATGTTTGCTCATGACCTCGATGGCTTTCTTCACAAACTCTTCATCTTTGAACTCAACCACACTGAAAGAGAAGAGCAGTCGTCAGAACACACACCGGTCAACCGTAAATCTCCACTGCTTATAACACAAAACAACTTAAGTAGCTTTATTTTACAGTTCATTACTTTTTTTTAATGCTTGGAAAAATATGAACAATAATAGTTTCTACATAATACATAAGATAACTGAAGAAATAGTTAAAGGAATCATTCCATTGCTTTCATTTATTTATATTTACTTAGGATTTAAATATTAATTTATTTAAATTAATATTTAATAGAGCGGATTACTTTTTTCAATTCTTGGAAAAAATATAAATAATGATTTCTTGCTGCTTATAAAATCTTTAAGTGCTTATATTTGACAATTGATTACTTTTTTAAATGTTAGGGAAAAATAATAATTTATATTATTATTATTTATACTTAAATACTTGACACTGCTGTCGACAACTAAAGACATACTTGAAGGGGCAACAGTTGTTTTAATTTATTCATATTTACTTTATTTAAATAAATATTTAAAAGAGTTTATTATTTTTGTTTTCCATTGCTTGTAACTTAAGAACCTTTATTTCTTACCGGTTATAAAAATTAAATATTTTTCTTTCACAGTAGATTGCCTTTTTAAATGTTTGGGAAATATATAAATAATGAACATTTCTACATTTCTGACAGACCCTTGAAGAAATACCTGTAGGCAATATTCCATTGCATTGCATTAATTTAATTCATATTTACTTTATTTAAATCTGTGTCCCTGCAGCACAGCAGCAGTCATAAGCAGCACAGCTATATTTGTAGCAATAGACAACAATACATTGTATGCATCAAAATTATACATTTTTCTTTTATACCAAAAATCATGAGGATATTAAGTAAAGATCATGTTCCATGAAGATATTTAGCAAATTTCCTACCGTAAATATATCAAAACTTCATTTTTGATTAGTAATATGCATTATAATTTTACAGTATTATAAAATGTCAATGCTTGGAATAATCTAAACAATAACTAAAAGTACCTTTAATGCACAATCACTACTTTTTAAAAATCATAAATCATTTCTACTAGAATCCTTGATACAAGTGTCTGCCAAATGCATCACTGAAAACATGCTGAGTTTTTGCTGTATACATTAATCAAGTTTAAGCATCTCGACGGCGGTTCTTACCCGCAGCCCTGCAGGAGCGCATCCCAGAAGAACGAGGACGAGGCGAGAGAACGACAAGAAAGAACTCATCAGAATCACATCAGTTCAAAGCACTTCAGCACAATGAGAAACAGCTGATTGATTGATCATTAGTGCTTCAGAGAGATCAATTACAGCACATGCTCATGACTCTAATACTTTGACGAGCTGTTTCATTTGGCTACAGTGAGATGGACGAATCAAAGCAAATGAACTCGGGGCAAATGAAACTGTTACGGGACAGAGAGAGGAGAGAGACAGAAGGGATCAGACAGACAGATGGATGAAGGGGTTTAAGGAAAGACACCTGACTCTTGTAGGTCGGTTAAGTCCAAATCAAAAACACCTAAGCAATCATCAGATGTGAGAGAGACAGATGGACCCCAGCCAAACGGGTCACCACCAATTTAAAGGACATCCGAATCAGCGTCTTAATGAGCTTTACTGTAACACTACACATCAACACACCGTCCCGAGGTCAAAGGTACGACAGTATATCGGCTCTACCGGCCCTGAGCACATGATAGTGATGCTGCGGAGGCCTTGCAAACCTCGCAGACAGCGCAGAGTCACCAACACTTACCCTTGACTTTCCTTCTCCATCCTTAAAGAGTTCCACGTATGTAACCTCACCAACTACATGAGACATACAAAGGGAAAATACCACAGAGAACAAGGCATTTAAATCACCAGTGGTCTGGTCGCCCTGGGTGCAACGCTACAGGTAGAAAAGCCCAGTGAAACACACACACATACACCTGAGACCCGCTCCTCGAACAGCACCTCGACGCACACCTAGCGCTATGATGCTACAGGTACTGTACACAGGTAGAAAAATCACAAGGCCACCCACCTGTACAATCCTTCAACACTACAGTGAATCATGACTACAGCAAATACCACCAGAGCATATGTGTGTTCACACCAGAACAGATTCAACTGGCCTGTCCGACATTTGTGCTGCACGCTTGTCTAGATCGAGACAGATACGAGCTAAAGCTGAGAGAGGGAGAGGACGGGACGGAGCGCTGTCTCTGCGTGGGTTACCTTTCTCGCGCATTAGATCTTTAATTGCCTGCCACTTCATATCATAAGGGATATTGCTAATGAACACCCGGTTCCTGTGGGCGGCCTTCTTGTCCGCCGAGCCGCCGCCGTGACGCTCTTTGTAGGGATGGTAGCGGTGTGACTTTCTGCTCTTCTCTTTGGGCTCCGATTTGTCCTCGGCATTGCTGCAAACACACACGAGAGAAGAAACACGGTCAGATCACACACACATCAAAAACCCATTTTCAGCAACACGTGGAAACAATGCAACACAACTGTGCACGCTTCTCCCTAACGCTCTAAAATGCATCAGAGCAGCACATTTAAAGGAGAAATAGATTTGAGTTTGTTCTCCAGTTCTAAACAACTGCTTTAAAATTCATTTTTACTTTTTTAAACTTTGGCCAAAATGATTCGACTTGTAATACTCGTTCTCCATTCCACACATCCAAAAAAACAAAACAGAAACATATTGGTTCTGCCAACACTTAGAAATTGAAAAAACATCAAAATTTTATATATGTGTGTGTTCACATACACACATATATATAAATCAAAACACTAAGTGTAAAAAAAATATATTTCTTTAAAATTATTTTGAAAAAACTGAGAAAACATTAAAATAATGTTTTGTGTGTGTGTGAAAAATATTCCTCAATTTTTTTTTTTTTTTAGAAAATACATTAATACAAGTTTTTTTTAAATAAAATGAGTATAAAGTTTTTTTTTTTAAAAATACATTTTTAAAATACATTTTTTTTAACACATACTTTTAAAAATAAAATAAAATAAACGCTACAAATATAAACTTTTGCTTTGTAAGCAGCGCTTTTCTAAAGACAAAAACAGATCACAACAGTCACTGATGAAACCCACTCATTTTCTTCAAAAGGAACCGATTTACTAACTAAATAAAACCGCTAAAAACAGACCTACTGTGAGCTACGAGTTTATTAATCGATGGTATTTGCTTTTGTTGAAGTCCTTATTTCAACACATTTTTAAATAATCAAGTTTAGTAGCGGAATTCCTGTTGAGAAACTACATTTCCCATGATTCAGCAGAGAAATCTCCACCAATCAAAAAAAAAAACTCAAACCAAACTAGCTCCGCCCATTTACTTATATTACATATATGAAGCACTTCGAATGTACCTTTGTACCATTTCCTAATACTTTTTGCTTCAATTCAAAGTTCATAATAATGTGATTCATCGGGTCGGTTTGGCTCATTGGCTTATCAATCTTTAACAAAAAAATCTAAACTGGAAAAATACTTCCAGCCGCGATTAAAGTGGGCGGGGTCTGTTGATCAATGGCAGATGATGGCGCGGTTGCTATGGGTTACCGCTCTGATTGGTGCGCGCCACTAACGAACGCAGCACCGCAAAACAAACAAACGACAGAAAAATACGCGCTGAGAGGAACGGACAACTAGAGGAGATGTCTTCAGATACACGCATTATAAACACAAACTGAAGAGAGTAACAAATAAACGGGTTTCTTATGCTCTGTCAACGCGCTCCGCTCGTGCACAGGCCTCGCTAACAATACGCGCATAACAGACGCGACACATGCAGGAGTCGTGTTTTCAAGGGCTTTCAATTACGTTTTAACGCCATTTGTGTTCTCCTGCGTCTGCTGGGGCTCCGCTTCTCCTTCGTCAGCGGGAGAATCGCTTGATTCTTCATGTTTGCTGTCACTGAGGTCTAGAGTCAGCTCCTCGTCCGCCATCACTGCTGCTCCTCTCAGGCGCGCGACTCTGCTCACGCAGCTATCGCGAGACTACAGTGCGCCGCTGGATAGTTTTTGATCATTTTTTTTTAGATATAAACATTTGTGAACATTTCGTTCCTGTTTGATTGCTTTATATTACAAAATGCTCCTTATCAATCTTTTCACTACAGCAGAAAGGACCAGTTGTGCAATATGTTGATTTCAATGATTGAATTATACAGTTTTTGAGTAGGATGAACAGGAATATTGAAACAGATATCATTATTTTAAAAGAAGTCAGTGGGTAATAATAGTAATGCTCTACTAATTTTACAGATTTTATGATACCAATACTATGGAGTCAATTCAATGCCACATTCACAAAGGAATTGAAGTATAGCAAAAGAAAGTTTTGCAAAGGAAAATGAAAGTACTGAGAAAAAAATAAATGTTTTTATATAATGCAAAAGAAAAGTATTGCGAGAACAAGAAGTTGTATTGCAAACAAAAATAAGGAACTGCACAATATAACTGAAAAAGGGCAAAAGCAATGATTTTGCAACATTTTCCGTGGCCACAGCTACTAATTTATTTAAAATGCTGCTTTTGTTTTGCTTTTCAGTCAAGTGTGAGCTTGTGATAAAGTTTTTTCCCTTTGCGCTTCACGTTTTTTGTGCGTTTGCGCATTTCTGGCATTGTTTTGACGTGTGGGTGGAGTTGAGGGACCGGGGTGTGTACAACAGTCCTGGGGCTGCATTTCCCAAAAGCATTGTAATCCTAAGGTGATCGTAGGCCTTACAATGATTTTGGGAAATGCAGCCCTGGACAAGAGTGTATCAGATTTAAAAAAAAAAAAAAAAAATGATGGAAAAAAATTCCACAGATGCACATTAAAGGAGGAACCTGGACCATATGTAAAGAGCAGAAAATCATGGAGACAGGAAGAAAATACCTAGAAACCACCTACAAACTCTGACACCACCAGTTACTTTTACTTTTAGATTACTTTGACCCAAAATATTCCATTCTTTATGAAAATCATGGCATTTATTAAACATTACATTATGACAGGGTTTCCCGAACTGGGGTTCATGAATGAGCTGGAGACTTTCCAAATGTATAAAAACAGTAGAATTTTAGGAATGAAAATTCAAAAGAGAGAAAAGAAGAATTAGAGCAAATCAAATTATGAAAAATTACTGCCATTGTGTGAGTAATATGTAATCATGTAATCTGTAAAAAAAAAAAGTCACTAATTTGATTATTAATGTATTAAAATGTAATATATCTAACTACAAGTACTTCATTTTTGGAGTCCGATTACATGTAATCATTTACTACCCAGCACTGGACATAACCCACTACACCCTAGCAACCATCTACAAACTCTATGAAACCATCCACTAACCCCTGGCAACCGTCTACAAACTCTCGGACACCACCCACTACACCCTAGCAACCACTTACAAACTCTCTGACACCACCCACTATACCCTAGCAACCACCTACAAACTCTTTGAAACCACCCACTGCACCCTAGCAACCACCTACAAACTCTCTGACACCACCCACTACACCCTAGCAACCACTTACAAACTCTCTGACACCACCCACTACACCCTAGCAACCACTTACAAACTCTCTGACACCACCCACTATACCCTAGCAACCACCTACAAACTCTTTGAAACCACCCACTGCACCCTAGCAACCACCTACAAACTCTCTGACACCACCCACGACACCCTAGCAACCACCTAGCAATGCCCTGGTAACCACCCTTGTGCTGCACTCACATGTTCATCGTAAAAAAAATCTTGTATTGCGGTACTGATTTGGTGGCACGTTGGGTTAAAGGCGTCGCTGTTCCTTTAAAAGCACGTTGAGCCGCATCAGATATGCTGGAGCATCTAATGATGCTTTAAGCACAAGGTCTAATTGAGTTACATGCTGATGAAACCGACATGCCAAAGCGGCCCCTGCACCAGCCCACCTAATCGACAGCAACGTCTCGAGGCAGAAGAGCCAGCTGGGAACGTCACATTTCAGGGGGAGCCACATAAATAAGAACAGGTGAGCGCGAGAGTACATGCAAAAGAACAAAAATTGGAGTCAAACCAGCTGAGATTAACAAGTGGTTGCCAAGCTGAGGAGCTGAGGAGAGAGAGAGAGAGAGAGAGAGACTGTGTGTTTGCAGGGACACACAGAGCAGCTGCGCGCTCAGAAAGCGCAGGCGACAGCAGGGCTGTGAAAGCATTCAGTTGCAGATTTCTGACTCTAAACGTGTCTGCGCCGCTGCCTCTCACTCCCCCACCAGCCTCTTTTATTCAGGAGCAGTCAAGCCGAGCCTGTGAACTCCTGCTGGCTGTGCGCAGGGCTCGACACGCTCTTCTGCAGTGATGAGGGCTACGACAGCGAGCGCAGGAATAACGGACTGACCGCCTACAACAGGTCTGACAGAATGAGGCCAAAATGAAGGTGAGATGCATTTTGATTTCAGCTCAGATGCATGTCGTTCTTCAGCCACCTGCTGCTCATCCACACCCACCTGCCTCTCTCAAACAGTTTCCCGCTGCATGCAGCATGCGTGAGAACGACACGCGATTGTGAGCATCATCTCTCGAGCCGCAGCTGGAATGCAACAGGTCCTGGTGTCTGCATGTGCTGACTCAAGTAGATGTCGCCTATGTGCTGTGATCTCTGACTCTGCAAAAGCCGTCGCTCCTGAGACTCCTCAAGTACAAATGTTTGCTGCAGCGCATTCTGAGGGAGTGCATTTTTCTTCGTTTTATTGTTGCAGCAGTGTGTGCTGCAACTCTGTGCTGCTGAGAAATCCGATCACCTGCCTACGGGCGCATGCTGTTGGTTGCTAATCGAGCACAAGAGAGTCTAGGGCTGCATGCACACCGCAAGGCTTCATCTTTCCTCCCAACTGTTTGCTTAAGATATAAGCGAGTGCATTTAATGCATTAATGACTCGCCATGATGCCCAAGGCTCTCTATTGTTAGAACTTTTAAGTAATCGTTTTAGAAATTCAAACAAAACATCAAAAGAATGCAATTCAACGGAGAAGACGATTCACATGCATGAATTCCCCGTGCATTCATTCGCTGTGTCCTGCATTCACATCTATCCTGTCTGTTACATAACGCTGGCCATATTTTAATGCACATCACCGATTAAAGACTTCAGGCAAGTGTGCATGCTCCACAAAGTGTACGTCTATTATATTCCTTGTCCCAATATTCTCATGCACATTAATTCTGCAGTAATCTAATGAAGTGTTTGTTGTCTGATTGATTCCGTTAATTAATTCTAAGTATCTCCTACCTTCGCAGGCTGATCGCCAACCTACTGACACATGCAGGATGACGGGGCGCGTCTTGGAACATGTGTAGCGTTCACTATAACCACAGCCTAACGGCCATGAGCGGGAGTGATATCATGGGCTATTCTCTGAGCCTGGAGCAGAAGACGGCGTTTGCGTTCGTCGGGATGTTGCTGGTGTTTCTCGGCCTGTTGATCGTCAGGTGTTTCCGGATCCTGCTGGACCCCTACAGTAGCATGCCATCATCCAGCTGGGGCGACGGACTGGAGGGCCTTGAAAAAGGGACATTTGAATATGCTCTTACCTGAGACCGTGTTCCCAAAGACGCCAAACCCCAGTCCATGGCTTCATTCTAGAGCCCCCTAAGTCGTGTAAAGCCTTCGCACCGTATGGGGGCATGCACACAGGACGCATTCAAGATGCAAAACGTTTTAACTTGGGACTATTTTTAACTTGATACACGTTCTCAGACACAGGTAATGTTTGGTGATGCAATGGCCAAAGATGTCTACTTGATGCATGCACATTCGGGTAGGGTTGCAAAGGGGTGGAAAATTTCAGAAGCTTTCCAGAAATTCCGGAAAGCGTTGGGAATTTTTGAAAACTTTTGGAAAGTTTCCACCTGTTTGCAACCCTGCACACTCATCAACAACATAGCAGCGATGGATCACAAGAACGCGTCCCGTGTGAATGCCCCCAAAGGGCGCGAGAATTCATCCAAACGACACACACTGTGACGCATGGCCTGCTGTTACGACATCATACTAAGAAAGACGCCGATTCTTGGAATATGATGTCACACCATTTAGCCACTGGGCATCTCAGGGAAGAGTAGAGAAAGACTTGAATTAAAAGAAACAAGATGGCACACGTGCAAGACAATGCCAGGATGTAAACAGGGTAATTTGACCCTTTTTATTCACGATGTCCATCTAGCTTCCACCTCGTTTAGTAATGAAGGACCGCATGCTTGCAATGCGCCAGGCAAACATTCACATACTTGACTACGTTTCCGGCCTAGCTCTCCTGTTTACCGCCGTCTGGGTTCTTGAGGCCAATCGAATTAAAATAACCTGCTGTTTTGGAGAAGTATGAAGCTGTGAAGTCTTAACATCTCTGTAGACCCGTATCTGTTTTTCTAGCCAATATTAGCAATCAGTTTCTCTTCACGTACTGCCTATGAAAACATCTGCACACAAACCGCAGAGACTCTGCAGGACACTGAAAGTGAAGATTCTTGAATGTCACGTCTGAAATTGTGACACATTCCGCCACCTCCGTGTTTGTTTGTTTGTGTGACAGAGGAAGGGTGTGTCACCATGACAACAGCAGAAAAATGCGAGCTGGAGGCGAGTGATGCACCAATGAAAGCGTAGCTCATCTCCAGTGTTCTAGTGCTGTGAATCTGCCTTACTGGATTTCTGTGCCTTCATTTAGCGACGGTAGCGTATCTCTCACAGGATGATCTGTGTTTGTATGTCTGTGTGTGTGTGCGTGCGTGCGTGCGTGGGGGTTCATGTGATGATGAAGATGATGAAGACCACTGTTCTCTGTGTTTCTCTGATGCTGAAGAGGGCAAAACGTCCCTCGCCGCGATGGTCTGTGTTCATCTGCTGGAATAAAACAGATCTGGACCTTTTCCTCGTGCTGCCCATTCCTTTCCTACAAAATCAAACAAAATTCACTCTATTTACTTTCCAGTTTAATTAATCAGTGCATGCACTCATTGTTTTGCAGTGATGCATTACTGTGTAGTTCATTTTATGCTGATTAACAACATTTAAAATAAAAGTTACAGCAATAATATCAGATGAGGACTAGCTGAAAAATGCATCACCTTTGGGATACGTGGAGATGCTCTGGTCGTTCCTCCTCAAAAATGTGTCACTAGTGTTTCAGAAGGACTGTAAACCCCTAAAATCCACTGCAATCTCGCATTAGGATCTGCATTCACACCCCTACATGTTTTTTCCAGTTGCACTCAGAAATGCATTTTAACATGCAAGTAAAATGATTGTAAATGCTCTTTTATATGGCCTGTAAAGCAAACATCAATCAGTAGTTTGTGGCTCTTTCTCAGAAAGCAAACAGCACATCTGAGAATACAGCAGCGCTGACGTGTCAAACTTTCACAGCAAACCAGACTACACATGCTGCTGGATTTAGGTCTGGATTCAGTCGATATCAGTGCGAGACGCATTCGCATTATTCTCAGCCTGAAGGAGATGGTCTGTAAGCATAGTGACCGCTTCATGATTGACCGTTGGTTGTGTCTGTAACCATAGCAATGGCTGCTTATAATGATATAGATGGGTGACTGCTTCCAGACAGTTGGCTAATAACAGCGATTCCTTTGGCAGGCACACACACACACACACACACACACACTGCGCCTCAGCACGAACCTCACTGATAACATTATGTCTTTTTACCGGAGGCGCGCTGGGGGATTCGTGAAGGACAGAAAAAGCAAAACACTCAATTGATGTCGACTGTGAGGGAGTCAAACCTGATTTACATCACATAATCAGCTTGAGAATCACATCCCGACTGCGGCGTGGCTCAAGGTCAGAGGTCAAGCGATCCTCCAGCCAATCAGAGGAAAGGCGGAGAACAGCATCACCTACCTCTCGTTCGGTGACCTTTCCTATTAACCGCACTGGAGCGAAAACTTTCCAAGGACGGCCGGACGGTTTTCAAAACATTATACAACTTATGAGTTAAGGGTAATAAGGAAGTATTTTAGTAATGTGTCAGAAGCGCCCAAAGCAAGTTCCCATTATTGCTGGCTTTACATTAACCCCATCAACAGAGAAACACTTCACATGACCACCTCCTACGCCACACGTCTGCATCATAAAGAGAAAACGTTCGAATCTTTACAAGAATCTTGTTATTTTTCATGATAATTTGATGTTATAAAAGGACTTTGGACTTGCTTGCTCTGCGGATTCCCTGTTTTTTACTATGTCGATTGAATCTACGCACCCAGAAAATACTACACAAATTGGCACAGGACTTGTTTGTGTGATTTGCTGTTATACGTAATAAATTAAAAAACTCACTCTTTAGACGCTAAGTAACAGCATCCACATCCATTCAACGTTCGGCCTGACAATCAAAACTCATAAAACCAGGCAAAACTCAAATATCCATGATTGTAACCTCTCAGGGTCTTTATATGCTGTTAATTTTTAAGCACTTCCACGGCGTCACCTTTGATGGAGCGAGAACATTTTTACCCCCATCAGGAGCATCTACAGGATCGACCAATGAGCTTCCACCTGATCCACGGCTATATAAAGTGACACATAAGCACATCAACTAAACACAGGGGTCTGATTCTCAAGCATCTCATCCACTTGTGGCCCAAAGAAAGAGACCTGATCTGGAAGCTCAGAAGAGCTCAATCTATTGTACTCTTTGAATTAGTTCACTCTCCAAACCCACTGAAGACTTCTGATGGAGAATCCTGGGTTCGAGAAATCTAAAGATGACCCTCCACAGTACGAGGAGACGTCTTTCTGTGGCAACGGGTTCAATAATGGAGAACGGCGAGCCGTGCGGCCGTCTGTGGTCAGTGCTTTTGGGCACAACACCTTGGACCGGGTGCCAAACGTTGACTTTTATCGTAATGCGGCGAGCATCAGCGGACACAGAGCCATCAGACCTTCCCTACAAGAGCTGCACGATGTCTTCCAGAAGGTGAGTCACACCTGGAAAGAACAATATTCAGCACAATATTTAAATCGTGCATTTTTACACAGTATGCATTATGAGGCGTCCTTCCCATGCACCGCCACATATGTGATATTTTAATAACATAAATCAAACACACGATTCATGACTAGTGTTTAGACCATAGGCGGTTTGTTAAGCTGATTTTAGGCTAATTGCTGAAGTGGGTGTCGTAACTGTGGCCTGGTGGTGACCCAACGCAGACGAAGATCAATAACCAACCTAATGAGAAAGCCAAAGAGAGAAGCACTCGGTTTATGAGTAACGATCTTCTGCAGCTAATGCATTGATCCGCTGGCCATAAACAGGGTAATTAATGCAAACAAGGGCTGAAAAGTTTGCGCTGCTCCAGAAAGCATGCATGTGCGCAGTCCTGACTTCGGAGAAAGTTATTTGCAGAATGTTTCCAATCCCATTTGTTCAAATTTTCTATTGCAAGAAAGAAACTAGGAAAACGAAAAGTGCCAAGTCACCCTTTAAATGATCTTCTCTGGGCATCCAAAGCATCCAAGTCCTTTGAGTCACAGTCTGACCGTCTGCGTAAATCACTCCTGCAAGACAACAACACAGAACGTGTTCACAACTATATAAAATGTATATTTTAACTACCATTTTGTTTTTCACTATTTTAATCGGCTTTTTAAATAGTGAGCAATACATTTATAATTTAAATTTAACAATTTAACACATAAACCTTACATGTTTAGCTATACATATATACACTGCCGCTCAAAAGTTTGGGATCAGTAAGATTTTTAATGTTTTTAAGGGAGTCTCTTCTGCTCATCAAGGCTGTATTTATTTAATCAAAATATATTGGTAATTGGTAATATTGGTTTCCTATTTTAATATACTGTAAAATAGAATTTATTTCTGTGACGCAGCGCTGTATTTTCAGCATCATTACTGCAGTCTTCAGCGTCACATGATCTTCAGAAATCATAATAATATTCTGATTTATTATCAATCCCTCAGTTATCTATTTAGATTCAGTTATCTACCCAAAAGGGTGTAATTTTAACTTCCCTATTTATCATCAGAACGGAGGCCTTGATATTCCCAGCACGGGCGAGGACAGAGAAGGAGCGGACACCTCGACGCTGGACGATGTGGAGTCCGTCATCCCGCTGGATGAGAAGGAAGCCGGAGGTATGGTGAAGTTTGGATGGGTCAAAGGAGTTCTGGTGAGTTATCTGACATCAGCGCTTTCCTAACCCGCTTCACATGCGCTCTGCTGCAGTTTGACCGTCTGCTTGCGTCTGCAGGTGAGATGCATGCTGAATATCTGGGGTGTCATGCTGTTCATACGGCTGTCATGGGTATTCGGACAAGCGGGAATAGGTGAGATGTTCATCCTGTGACCTTCACAAACCTTCCCCGAACACACAGCAGGTGCTCATTTACATTCAGCACACAAAACTGAATTCTGCGTATGTGCGCACACACAATCAGATCCCGGCTCAGTGCAGACAATCCCACAAAATCCAAAAAGGCTTTTGCAGTGATGCTAAAGAAGCATTAAGAAACATTTCAGTAAACAGTTCTTAAAAGAACCATTTCCTTTACATTTGAATAATCAGAAGAACCTTTTTCCATGTTGATGTCGAACCATCAATGCCAATAAAGAACCTTTATTTTTAAGAGAGAGTATGGTTTTTCAGACATATGGAGACTCTTTGAAGACTGAAGTACCAGTGTTTCTAGAATTGTTAAGAAGAAATAGAAACAGACTCAAATGAGTGAATTGTTGACACACAGTAAGTGTATGAAGCTAAAACATTAATGTGAAGAGCAGCTTCAAGACTCTTTTCAGACACAAAGAAAGCACTCAGAACGCCAGACGTTTTTCAAAGAAACATTGAATTTGATCTCGGAGAAATCTTGGAGTTTATACTTCTGATCGCAGACTTTCTTGTCACATCTGAGTAAATTTAAGAATTATCTACAACCGTTACTAAAAAAAATGAAATGAAAGTGCCCTCAGTATTTTAGTCTTGTTTTCCAATGCAAAATTCTTAAATCAAGACAGATGCAAAAATTAAATAAATAAATAAATCAACTAAATTCAACATATTGTGTAATTTGTTCTTGTTTTAAGCACAAACACACTTCATTTTGTTCAGTTTCTCAGAAAACTAGACTTTATATGTTAATTTTGCATCTCAAAGGTATCTTGATTTAGATGTTTAGATATTTGTGCTTAAAAAAAACTGAGGAAGATACTACTTTTTTTGCAGTGCACGCAACATTTAATGCCATAACTTAGAAAAATGAAACTTTCTGCTCTGATTTAAGAGCTTTTCAGACTTTAATCTGTGGAAGGGAGAGTTTTAAAGACCCGCAGGTCTGAGGTAAGAGGTCTGGTTCTGAGGAGGTCTTAGCCTCGCTGTGTTCGGTCAGCGGCGGCGTGGAACACAATGAAGGTCACCACTGGTGTTTATGGCGCGTAACTAATGGCGCGTCAGAAGTTTGAGTTTCTAAGAAAGCTCCAGAGGTTCTGAGAAGAGTTCAGTTCCAGGCAGACACCTCGAGCTGCGGGCGAAACACATTACAGGCCATCAGCAGCTCACTGCCGTTACGTATTTTATGAGGTGTGAGTGACTCCAGGCGATGAGAGCTTTTACTCCTCAACGATCTCATTATAGCGCTGAACAAACACACTAACTGAAGAATGCTGGCTGTTCACGTACCGAGCCTTTCACACCGAATGTGTGCGTTTATATTCTGTGAAAAGTAACCCATCTGACTTTCTTTCTTCTGTGAAACACAAACAGACTGAAATTCAAGTTGTTATTCACTGAAATGGGTCATCTGATGTATTCAGGCTCATATTAAATCATAAAGATTTGCTCATGTTACCTGATAAAGCATCCGTGTGTTTCAGGGTTGGGGATAGTGGTCGTGTTGTTGAGCATGGTGGTGACCACTGTGACCTGTCTGTCCATGTCGGCTATATGTACCAACGGTGTGGTACGAGGAGGTAATGCACACTTTAAGTAGCAGCTTAAAGGGATAGTTCACCCAAAAATGAAAATCCCTCACGTCGTTCCAAACCCGTAAGACCTTCGTTCATCTTCAGAACACAAATTAATGGTGATATCATTGCTGTCTGAGAGGGTCAGAGAGCTCTCGGATTTCATCAGAAATATCTTAATTTGTGTTCTGAAGACGAACGAAGGTCTTACGGGTTTGGAACGACACGAGGGTGAGTAATTAATGACACAATTTCCATTTTTGGGTGAACTATCCCTTTAATCAGGTCTTCATCTGATCTCACGGAGAGTGTTTGTGTTCTAGGTGGAGCGTATTATCTGATTTCCCGCAGTTTGGGACCTGAATTCGGCGGCTCCATCGGGCTGATCTTTGCGTTCGCCAACGCCGTGGCCGTGGCCATGTATGTCGTGGGGTTTGCTGAAACTGTGGTGGAGATTCTCAAGGTACAAACCTATAAAAATGATAAAACCAGCCTGGAAACTCAGCTGGTGTAAGCTGGTTCAGGAGGAATCTGAACAGTTCTATCTGCTCTGTGCAGGAAAGCGACACCCTGATAGTGGATCCAATGAATGACATCAGGATCATCGGCTGTATAACGGTGGTTCTGCTGATGGGCATCACTGTGGCGGGAATGGAGTGGGAGGCCAAGGTAAGACCAGGAGCATGCTGGGATTGAGTGTTTAGGCATGACAGCAGATTGAGAACCTTCTCTCTCTCTCTCTATAGGCTCAGGTTGCTCTGTTGGTGATCCTGCTGATAGCCATTGCCAATGTATTTGTGGGAACAGTGATTCCCTCCACACAAGACAAGCGCTCCAAAGGCTTCTTTAACTATAGAGGTGAGTCTTTTGTGCCTGAAAAGAAACATACGTTCCCATCCCAAAGCATCAGGACCATGAACGACCCCCATATTTTGATTGATTCAATGTCTGAATTTTCAATTCTAAATGAAATCTGAAATGTGTGTTCACGCAGAACATGTTTTTGTATTCTACAGCACAGATTTTCCATTGTTTTTCTGTGCTACGGATGTGTTGGGCTTACGTCTTGCATCTTTTTCAGGGTTTCATGCATGATACAATGTTCTAAAAATGCAGTGCTCAAGTTAAAAGTTCAACTTTAAAAAAAAAAAAAACATTGTCAAAACAATCGCCGTTCACTCAGATCCACGTAAGCGACTACAAATGTTGTATTATGCATGTCAGGCCAGTAGTTTACCAAGTCACATTATAGAGAAACATTTTGGTAGTTTACACAGAGACCATAACGCTTTGAAACCCATTTAAAACATTTGCGTTTTCAGGCCTCCGAAACACCATTGTGGTGTAACCGAACGGCCAAAATGCATAAAAAGCTTTGCATTTTTTATAAGAAAATACATTAAGCATTTTAGAAATAAATACTATAAAGATAGTTAATGCTTGATTTTTGTTTTTAAATAATAATAATAATAATTTAAAAAATCTAATTTAGTACAATTAGACACTTTTATTTTATATAGCCTGATAAAACATAGCACTGATGACGTGAACATTGGCGGATATTCATGAAGTAAGTATCATTAGTAAGTCCTGAAAATGAAACACAGGAAAATAAAGCAGGCAGGATAAATAATAAAGCAACCATGAACCATGTCAAACGCATCTCATCTCTGTCTAAAACAGAATCCATCGCGAAGGAAAACTTTCTTCCGGATTTCCGAGATGGAGAAACGTTCTTCTCTGTTTTTGCCATCTTCTTCCCGGCAGCCACTGGGATTCTGGCTGGAGCCAACATCTCTGGAGATCTGAAAGTAAGAGCGAGTGTCTGGCACATTTCTAATCTGAAATGACTGTGCAATCAGAAGCTGGCTCAACATTTTCACACTCGAACGCCTCTGATTTTTTCAGGACCCTCAGGCAGCTCTTCCCATAGGAACGCTGCTGGCCATCTTCATCACTGGAATTACGTACCTGGCCATCGCGCTGGTTGTTTGTGAGTCCTGAACACATAGTCATACATTGAAACGACTCTAGTCTCAGTCTGGATGTCTAATAGAGCGACTGCGCTGATTCTCTGCAGCTGTGACGGTCGTTCGAGACGCGACTGGGAACCGCAATGACACTCTTCAACTGGGTTCGAGTTGCAACTTCTCTTCGGCCTGCGATCTGGGCTACGACTTCTCAATCTGCCAAACCACCAAATGCAACTACGGCCTCATGAACAACTTCCAGGTGGGAGTCATGAACATAGTGACCTGACATACATGTATGAAACTCACGAAGATGATGGATGAAGTTGTTTATGTCAGTGTTGGGTGTAATGTATTACAAGCAATGTGAGTTATGTAATCAGATTACATTTTTCAAGCAACTAGTACACTGCAAAAAATTATTTTCTAACTTAGATATTTACTACACTGTAAAAAAAAAAAGCTGAGAAAACTTAAAAGTTTAAGGCAACCAGCTTCAGCGGATTTTTAAGTTTTCTCAACTCATTTTTTAGGAGATTTTTGAGTTTCTCAACTCATTTTTTAGGACATTTTTGAGTTTCTCAACTCATTTTTTAGGAGATTTTTGAGTTTCTCAACTCATTTTTTAGGACATTTTTGAGTTTCTCAACTCATTTTTTAGGAGATTTTTGAGTTTCTCAACTCATTTTTTAGGAGATTTTTGAGTTTCTCAACTCATTTTTTAGGACATTTTTGAGTTTCTCAACTCATTTTTTAGGACATTTTTGAGTTTCTCAACTCATTTTTTAGGAGATTTTTGAGTTTTCTCAACTAATTTTTTAGGACATTTTTGAGTTTCTCAACTCATTTTTTAGGACATTTTTGAGTTTCTCAACTCATTTTTTGGGAGATTTTTGCGTTTTTTCAACTCATTTTTTAGGACATTTTTGAGTTTCTCAACTCATTTTTTAGGACATTTTTGAGTTTCTCAACTCATTTTTTGGGAAATTTTTGCGTTTTCTCAACTCATTTTTTAGGACATTTTTGAGTTTCTCAACTAATTTTTTGGGAGATTTTTGCGTTTTCTCAACTCATTTTTTAGGACATTTTTGAGTTTCTCAACTCATTTTTGAGTTTCTCAACTCATTTTTTAGGACATTTTTGAGTTTCTCAACTCATTTTTTAGGACATTTTTGAGTTTCTCAACTAATTTTTTGGGAGATTTTTGCGTTTTCTCCAATTTTTGTTGTATAAACTTAAAACAACAAATTGAGAAAACTCAAAAATCTGCTGAAGCTGGATGCCTTAAACTTTTTAAGTTTGCTCAACTTATTTATTTTTATTTTTTTTACAGTGCTCACATGACTTTTTCGATGCGCATGGAGGAATTTATTCAGTAAATGTGTTTCCATTGTAATTTATGTGCATTTTTTATTATCGGATAAAAAGTTTATCCTACTCAAATGTGTGCGTACATTTTTACGCGCAATGAATGCACATCTTGGCGTTTCCATCTAGCGTTATTTTATGCAATATTCCAAAATGCGCATAAAAATAGGTGGATGGAAACATAGCTAATGATCCAATTTCATCATACTAATAAGCAAAAATGACTTTAGATAAAAAGTGTTTCCTTTTTCTATCGCTGAGGAGAGAAGAATGAGCCCAGTCCAGATGGGAGAAACACAAAAGTAACATAACTCATTACTTCACGTAAAAAGTAACTAAGTAATGTAATTAGTTACTTTTTCAGGGAGTAACGCAATATTGTACCGCATTACTTTTAAAAGTAACTTCCCCAACACTGGCTCTTGTGTGTTTATGTGTAGGTAATGACTCTGGTCTCTGGGTTTGGACCTCTCATCACGGCGGGAACGTTCTCCGCCACGCTTTCTTCAGCTCTTGCGTCTCTAGTGAGCGCGCCCAAAGTCTTCCAGGTCAGAGTTCACACGCACACCATTTAAACCTGATCAGCTTTATAGGACAATCTTAAAATACAATAAAAGACTGGAGTACATTGTAAAGAAGCTCTTAAAAGTCCAGTTTCTCTTTGCACAAGACGGATTTTAAAATGAATCCGTCCACAGGCTCTATGCAAGGACAACATCTACAAAGCCCTCAAGTTCTTCGCCAAAGGCCACGGGAAAAACAACGAGCCGATCAGAGGATACATTCTGACCTTCTTCATCGCTGTAGCGTTCATCCTCATCGGTAAATATAACAGTGATTAAATGATTTCATGTAACAGATGTGCTCATGTAACAGCGGATGTTTGTGTCTCAGCCGAGCTCAACACCATCGCTCCCATCATCTCCAACTTCTTCCTGGCCTCATATGCCCTCATCAATTTTTCCTGCTTCCACGCGTCATACGCCAAATCCCCAGGTCCTGTCTAGACTATTACACACACACTCAATCTGTTCCAGAACCCAGTTAACTGTCTACAAACACTGCAGGAAATATACCTTTCTCTTGTTTTCCAACACAGATATTTAAACGCTTTTAAATCAGGACATATTACTTGTGAAATGACTTAAAATATTAAGTTTAGCTTTGTGCAAAATGTATAAAAATGAAGTGAGTTTATGCTTAAAACTATAAAAATATCCTAAAGGTAATTGCGACTGTTTTATCTCTTTCTATCTTTTTTCTCGCAATTGCAAGTTTACATTTTTTTCTTCTCATAATTGCGTGATATAAACTAGTGATTCTGAATTTTTTTTCTCAGTATTGCTTAATATAAAGTTGCAATTGCGTGTTATAACTTTACGATTGTGAGATATAAGACAGTCTTTTTTTCTCAGAATTGCAATTCTAAGTAAAGAAGTCAGAATTACTGACTTAAATAGTTAAAAACTATTTTTTTTTTATCTTTAGTGCATCGAACATTTGTCTTCATTCACCATCATTAGCTTTCTACAATTAATCCTTATATAATTGGCTAAAGATACTGCATATTTGTTTTGTTTTTACATGCTGTCTGTGTAGGCATCTGCTGAGGGTTTGGAACAGAATTACAAACACACCGTATAATGGCACTAATTAAACTCTGAAGACTGTAAACTGTGTGTTAAAGCACTGGTGTGTGTGCAGGTTGGAGACCGGCGTATAAGTACTATAACATGTGGCTGTCTCTGTTTGGAGCTCTGCTCTGCTGCGCCGTGATGTTTGTGATTAACTGGTGGGCGGCGTTACTCACTTACGGCATCGAGTTCTTCCTCTATATTTACGTTACCGTGAAGAAGCCAGGTAAGAGCGCAGATACACTCGCTCCTGAAGAAGATAAAGCAGAGAGCTGGAGCACAAAACCAGTCATGAGGGTCAATTTTGTGAAATTGAGATTTATGCACCATCTGAAAGCTGAATAAATAATCTTTTCATTGATGTATGGTTTGTTGGACAATATTTGGCTGAGATACAACTATTTGTAAATCTGGAATCTGAGGGAGCAAAAAAATCTAAATATTGAGAAAATCATCTTTAAAGTTGTTCAAATGAAGTTCTTAGCAATGCACATTACTAATCAAAAATGAAGTTTTGATATACACTGCCGCTCAAAAGTTTGGGATCAGTTAGATTTTTAATGTTTTTAAGGGAGTCTCTTCTGCTCATCAAGGCTGTATTTATTCGATCAAAAATACAGAAAAAAACTGTTATTTTGTGAAATATTATTGCAATTTAAAATAACAGTTTTCTATTTTAATATACTTTAAACTGTAATTTATTTCTGTGATGCGCAGCTGTATTTTCAGCATCATTACTGCAGTCTTCAGCGTCACATGATCTTCAGAAATCATAATAATATACTGATTTATTATCAGTGTTGGAAACCGTTGTGCTGCTTAGGAAATAGGAAACCAATATTAGAAATTGCAATAAGATTTCACAATATTACATTTTTTTCTGTATTTTTGATCGAATAAATACAGCCTTGATGAGCAGAAGAGACTCCCTTAAAAACATTAAAAATCTTACTGATCCCAAACTTTTGAGCGGCAATGTATTTATGGTAGGAAATTGACAAAATATCTGATCTTTCTTTAATATCCTAATGATTTTTGGCAAAAAACAAACATCAATAATTTTGAGCCATACAATGTATTGTTGGCTATTGCTACAAATACACCTGTGCTAGTTATGACTGCTTCTGTGCTCCAGGGTCACAGATGATATAAACCATAAACACAAGCGTGAATGATATAACAGAAGTGCAGTAATAGACACCTGATCCTCCTGCTTCTCTCAGATGTGAACTGGGGTTCGTCCACTCAAGCCGTGACCTTCATAAACGCTGTGAACAACGCTCTGACTTTATCTGCGGTGGAAGAACACATCAAGAACTTCAGGTGCGCTCAGGTCAAAGCAGATAAACGGGTGTTTAATACAGATTATATTCAGAGTTTCGCTCCTTCTGTTCCGTTGCAGACCCAAGTGTCTCGTGATGACAGGATCGCCCAGAACCAGACCGGCGCTGCTGGACTTGGCACATTCATTCACTAAGAATTATGGGCTGTGTCTGACCTGTGAGGTGTTTATGGTGAGGAGATGTTCTCGTTCTCGTCAAAAAAAAAACCCCAAACGAATCTCCACACACCAGGGCTTCCTGCGGGACTCTGGAGGCGGAATATTCTGATCTTGATCGTGTGATTAAATCATGTTTTATTAAGCAGATGAGGGTCAGATTTGTCAGACGGCGTGTGTGTTTTAGGGTGAGCGTGATAAGAATCTGCAGGACATGAGCGCTGCCATTCAGCAGAACCAGCAGTGGCTAAACAAGCAGAAGCGCAAAGCCTTTTACACGCCTGTCGCCGGCGAGAACCTGCAGAAAGGAGCAGAAGCGCTGATGCAGGTCAGTCTGAACACAAACACAGATGGATGGAGACTATATTATATACTGCATCATTTTTGTGCTATATATGGTTCTCGAGCAGCAAATCAGCATATTATTATGATTTCTGAAGATCACGTGACACTGAAGACTGGAGCAATGATGCTAGAAATTCAGCTTTGATCACAGAAATAAATTCTATTATTAATTGATATTTACATAGAAAAAATATTTTAAATTGTAATAATATTTAACTATTTTTACTATATTTTGTGATCAAATAAATGCAGCCTTGGTGAGCAGAAGAGACTTCTTTTAGAAACATTAGAAAAAAAAAATTAGAAATTAAAGAAAATTAGACGAAGCCAGGATTAGGCCATAGTTCAATTAGGACATTTAAGTAATTTTAAGTGCTGTCAAATGATTAATCGCATACAAAATAAGAGTTTTTGTTTGCATAATATATATATATATATGTGTGTGTTCTGTGTATATTTATTATATATATATATATAAATACACACACATACAGTGTATATTTTGAAAGTATTTACATGTATATATTTATATTCATATAATAAATATATTTTATATATAAACATATTTTTCTGAAATATATACATGCATGTGTGTATTTATATATACGCATATTAAATGTACACAGCACACATACATATATTTTGTGATTAATCGCGATTAATTGTTTGACATCAATAGTAATTTTATATAAACATGCTTTAGAAAAAAATGTGGTAACACTTTATTTTAAGATGTCCTTGTTACACGTTACATGTACTTACTATTATAATAACAACAATAAATTATGCATAATTACATGCAAGTAACCTTAATCCTAACCTAATAGTAGGTACATGTTCTTAATTAATATTACTCAGTACTTAAATGTATAACTGCACTATAACAAGGACACCTTAAAATAAAGCGTAACCAAAACATTCCTGACATGCATCCTGAGACAAAACAAAGGCACAGTGCAAGTTTATTTCAGCTGAACAGCTCAGATTTACATTTTAGTCTGGGACTAGGCTTAAGCCCTGTTTGTGGAACCAGGGGAAAGTGATTAATAGTCATGAAAATAATGTCAAAATCTTAACGGTGCTAAAATAGCATGCGTGTGTGTGTGTGTGTGTGTGTGTGTGTGTGTGTGTGTGTGTGTGTGTGTGTGTGTGTGTGTGTGAAGGTGTCAGGACTCGGCCGGATGAAGCCGAACACAGTGATGTTGGGATTTAAGCGTGATTGGAGAATCGCCAAACCACAGGACGTTCAAAGCTACGTGGGAATTCTGCAGTGAGTCCTCAATCTGTCCGTTTGAATCACCTGCCGTCTTTCTCTCTCTCTCTCTCTCTCACACACACACACACACGGTTCTGTTCTTTCCGCAGCAACGCATTTGATTTCGAGCACGGGACCGTGATACTGAGAATCAGTCAGGGGATGGACATCTCTCACATCCTCAAAGCAGAAGGTACAACACCGCAACAAACTCTCAGAGGAACAAGACGCCTCAGATTAACACTGTGTGTGTTAAAGACATGAAACAGATGAGTTAAAGGAACAGTTCACCTATAAATGTGCCATACTCCACACCATCCAAAATCAGGATGAGTTTGTTTCTTCATCAGATTTGTAGAAATGTGTCACTGCATCAGTGTCTCAGCAAAGTGAATGGGTGCCGTCAGAATGAGAGTCTGAGTTTCAATCATTTCATCTCGTGTAGTGTGTCATAGTGGACGACAACCTACATCTGAGCCACTGAAGACACAGAGGATTACGATTGTTTCTGAAGGGAATGCACCCTTGATCTACCTAAATGTGTTTATGTTCGCGCGAATCATTCGTGATCCAGCTTCACCTCCAGAAGAAGTGAGTATAAGGTTCTTTTATGAATCTTTGCAAATCGCCTTTCCTAATAATGCGCTAGTTAGCAAGTTTCACGATGAATGCGGCTAAAGTTAAGAATCTTTCAGAGAGTGGCTCGGAAGAGAGGGGCGGGGTCAGCAGAGCTAATTAGCATTTAAAGGGACATGCACCGAAACGGCTCGCTGTGTTTTTGACAGGGTAAAAAGGTGTTGTTTTACCCTACCATTGAGAAATTTTAACCAAAGTATGTTATAGACCAGGGGTTTTCAAAGTCTAAAGGTGCGTTCACACCAGACGCGAATGAAGTGTTAAGCGCGAGTGATTTACATGTTAAGTCAATGCAAAGACGTGAATAGGCATCTTGCTGTCAGTCCTGTCTTGTGTTTCCCCTCCTCTCGTGCCCATATTTGGTTTGTTCCTGTTCCTGTCATTATGAGTTTATTAGTCGCCATCCGTGTTTGATTTGCTCCCCACCTGTTTCAGTTTTCCTCCCTTGATTTCCTCGTGTTCTTAAGCCCTGTGTTTCCCTGTCTCTATGTCAGCTGTTAAATGTCAAATTGTCTGTTTGGATGTTCCGTGTCTCTTTGTTAAAATAAATTCTAAGTTTTGTTATCCCTCGTCTCTTCGTCTCCCTGAATCCCGAGAGGATCGTGACAGAACAGCTGACCAAAAAATTCAACAGTGGCCGCGCCAATTTACCCCGGTTTGTTTTCCCTTTTTGAAAAGTTTTTTGTTGTTCCGGTTTGTTTTGTTCCCGCGGCGATGGAAGTCGCCGCGCAGGTCTTCGCCCTTGCCCGACGGAATCTCCCCTTCTACGAGTATGCGGCCGAGTTCTGTAAGCTCGCGAGGGGAATGCCGCTGGAAGACGCGGGCATTCTCCATCTTTTCCGGCTCGGAGCCAACCTCCACCATCCCATGGAGCTCCCAGACACCACGGGACTGTGTTGGAGAGAGGCTATTTACCGGTGTCTGGGAAGCGTCCGGGCCCGAGCCGGAACTAGCCCGCCATCCGCGGCCCCCCCTCACCAGCCGCCAGCCGCAGCTCACGGAAGCCCGCCGCCGTCCGCGGCTCACTATCCCCAGCCGCCGTTTGCGGCCCACGCAAGCCCGCCGCCGTCCGCGGCCCCCTCTCACCAGCCGCCGATCGCGGCTCACGAAAGCCAGCCGCCGTTTGCGGCCCACGCAAGTCCGCCGCCGTCCGCGGCCCCCTCTCACCAGCCGCCGATCGCGGCTCACGCAAGCCGGCCACAGGTACCCCTAGGACTATTGGTGGAGTATGAGGGGATGTTGGGCCCGCCAGAGCCTGCCCCTCGCAAGTGCCCGCCAGAGCCTGCCCCTCGCAAGTGCCCGCCAGAGCCTGCCCCTCGCAAGTGCCCGCCAGAGCCTACCCTTCGCAAGTGCCCGCCAGAGCCTGCCCTTCGCAAGTGCCCGCCAGAGCCTGCCCTTCGCAAGTGCCCGCCAGAGCCTGCCCTTCGCAAGTGCCCGCCAGAGCCGGCCCCTCGCAAGTGCCCGCCAGAGCCGGCCCCTCGCAAGTGCCCGCCAGAGCCGGCCCCTCGCAAGTGCCCGCCAGAGCCGGCCCCTCGCAAGTGCCCGCCAGAGCCGGCCCCTCGCAAGTGCCCGCCAGAGCCGGCCCCTCGCAAGTGCCCGCCAGAGCCGGCCCCTCGCAAGTGCCCGCCTGAGCCGGCCCCTCGCAAGTGCCCGCCTGAGCCGGCCCCTCGCAAGTGCCCGCCTGAGCCGGCCCCTCGCAAGTGCCCGCCTGAGCCGGCCCCTCGCAAGTGCCCGCCAGAGCCGGCCCCTCGCAAGTGCCCGCCAGAGCCGGCCCCTCGCAAGAGCCCCTCTCCGCTGGTCCCGTCCAGCACCGCGCTGCAAGAGCGCCCCCTTGAATCCGCGCTGCAAGAGCGCCCCCTTGAATCCGCGCTGCAAGAGCGCCCCCTTGAATCCGCGCTGCAAGAGCGCCCCCTTGAATCCGCGCTGCAAGAGCGCCCCCTTGAGCCCGCGCTGCAAGAGCGCCTCCCTGTCTTCGTGCTGCAAGAGCACCGCCCAGAGCCTGCGCCACGAAAGCGCTTCCCTGTCTCCGCGCTGCAAGAGCGCCCCCTTGAGCCCGCGCTGCAAGAGCGCCTCCCTGTCTTCGCGCTGCAAGAGCGCCCCCTTGAATCCGCGCTGCAAGAGCACCGCCCAGAGCCTGCGCCACGAAAGCGCTTCCCTGTCTCCGCGCTGCAAGAGCGCCCCCTTGAATCCGCGCTGCAAGAGCGCCGCCCAGAGCCTGCGCTGCCAGAGCGCCCCCCTGTGCCTGCGCCACGAAGGCGCTTCCTAGAGTTTCCGCTGGTCCCATCCAGCACCGCGCTGCCAGAGCGCCCCCCAGTGCCTGCGCCACGAAGGCGCTCCCTAGAGTCCGCTTCCCCTGAACCCCAGCCCAGGACCACCTCTAATTTCCCCAGGAAAATTTTGGGGGGGGGTAGTAGGGCTCCTGCCAGAGAGGCCGAGGTGGGGGCTGGGGCCGAGGTCTTGGAGGCAGACCCGCCATGGCATCCCGAGTCCCCTGATCCGCCATGGCCGCCGGACTCCCCGGATCCGCCATGGCATCCCGAGTCCCCTGATCCGCCATGGCCGCCCGAGTCCCCTGACCCGCCATGGCCGCCCGAGTCCCCTGACCCGCCATGGCCGCCCGAGTCCCCTGACCCGCCATGGCCGCCCGAGTCCCCTGACCCGCCATGGCCGCCCGAGTCCCCTGACCCGCCATGGCCGCCCGAGTCCCCTGACCCGCCATGGCTCCCGGAACGGGAGCCGCCCTGGAGGCCGTCTGTGTCTCCTGTTCCCTAGAGGCCTCCAGAGCGCCCACCCCCCCTCCCCATTGGATGTTGCTAGGCGCGGGACGCGCCTTCCGGGAGGGGGGAGTAATGTCAGTCCTGTCTTGTGTTTCCCCTCCTCTCGTGCCCATATTTGGTTTGTTCCTGTTCCTGTCATTATGAGTTTATTAGTCGCCATCCGTGTTTGATTTGCTCCCCACCTGTTTCAGTTTTCCTCCCTTGATTTCCTCGTGTTCTTAAGCCCTGTGTTTCCCTGTCTCTATGTCAGCTGTTAAATGTCAAATTGTCTGTTTGGATGTTCCGTGTCTCTTTGTTAAAATAAATTCTAAGTTTTGTTATCCCTCGTCTCTTCGTCTCCCTGAATCCCGAGAGGATCGTGACACTTGCGGCGCGAATAGTGCTATTTATTCGCGCAAGTCGCGTCTGGTGTGAACGCACAGTAAGACAGTGGGCCTCCCTTTTGACACAATTTACCCCCCCCCCCCCCCCAACACACACACACACACACACACACACACAGAACAATGTCAGACTGTTAACGCACTTTTATCATTATTTGTGTTAACATGAAAAGTGCAGTTATTTTCAGAGTAATAAAAAGCAGGTTAATATAACGTTTTTAAAACTAAGAATAATGAAACAAAACCAATGATGGAATATATTTTTAGCAATTTAAAATTCTAAGAACTGTCCATCCCAGTCAAAACGGTCAGATGATCTGTAACAGAGAGTGGGGACAGAACTTTAAACAACGCCAAAATTTAAATATCTCTACTATTGATTAATATGCTTATGTAATTATATCCCTACCTTGGTGAGCGGTATGCATGTTTCCTCGCTGCGCAGAGAAGACTAATTCGTGGTTGCAGTGACGTCAGAAACAGACTTGAAGACGTGAACGATATTTGATGAATGCCATAGCAGAAAATCCTGATTCGCACAAGTACGTTGAAACGAATGGTAAAAGTTTCCTCAGTGCTCTTTGTGTGAGAGCCAGAAATGTCCGATGGAAGAGTGTGTAATCATTTGCTCCAGTTCATGATTACTAGTCAGATCAATCAAAGCCTCTTCATCTTGCATAGACTGTGCGTCACTGTCTGCTGGCTTGAGCTTGAATGGATTGTGAATCCACTCATCCTGGATTGTCTCGTTGGAAAAATAGTGTGTGAACTGCTGACACAGACCCCTTAGGTGTTCAGCGCCCGAAGGATGAATAGGAACCAGTCGGCCCTGCCTCCTGCATGAAGTCAGCCAGCGTAGGAAACATGTCCAAGCATCCTAAACTCAAATACTGATCATCATATCGTCGTCTTTTGGGTTTAAGCCCTGAAGTTGAAGACTTTTCATTAAGACCCTAAAGAATCATATCAAATCGTGCAAAATGGGCATCCAATGACCTCTTCAATTTTTTTCCATCTTCCACGATGAGTTCCGTCACATTTGTGACACCGGCCAATAGGAGCGCAGAAGCGCCTTCGTACATGCTTTCAAACAAGCCGAAACCAATAAGACACAACAGTATCGGTCCTGCCAGGTGGAAATGTTTGTGGCGCTATGGCTATGATGTTTTCAAACAAGTTAAAAAAGGTCAAGTAAAAATGATTTGGCCTCACACTCTCAGAAATAAAGGTACTAAAGCTGTCACTTTCCAAAAGGTACACTTTTGTACCTATTAGGTTCAAATATGTACACTTTAAGTACTAATATGTACCTTTAAGGTACCAAAATGGACCCTTTAGGTACAAACAAGTCCCGTTTGAAAAGGTATACCGCCCCAGTGACAGCTTTTGTACCTTTATTTCTGAGAGTGCAGTTCTCTTGTCCATGCTGTGCTCTTCACACAATCCAGATTTGTGTCCACTGTCAGGTTTTCTTTCTTTTTTGGGCTTTTCACACAACAAGACATGCTGTTTGCTAGCCATTGTTTGTTTACACTCATGTCTCCGCCTGTCTAGTCCCACGTTATCGAAGACAGCACAGTTAAAGACGGTAAGTGAAGACAGATGGGATAGCAACGTGTAGCCTGACATGTTTCTTGTTCAAGACACGACAAGATTTCAGGAGTTAAAAATAGCAGAATCTGACACAGTGACTAACATACCCGACAAAAGATCTGTGTAGTCTAAACCGGGACGTTTTTAACTAAAAATACGAGTTTATAATCCATAATAATGCTTCCTCCAGTGAAGAAGTGTTCTGGACTGAATCAGGAGAGAAATCTGCAGATCAAGCAGCGTTTACAAGACAAAACAGCTCTAAACTTTAAAGCTTTAGTCTTCTCCAGATGTTAACTGATGGACTGGAGTGCTGTGGATTATCGTGATGTTTTTATCAGACTCTCATTCTGACGGCACCCATTCACTGCAGAGCATCCATTGCTGAGAAACTGATGCAGTGCTGAATGATGAATATGTAATATTGTGTGATTGTCAGAAGAAATGGAGCGCATGATCATGGAGCAGCGGGCGCTGGAGATGGAGGAGAATGACTTTCAGCCACACGGAGGAAAAGGGTTCTTCAACAAGTCTAAGAAAAACTCCAAAAAAGAGCTGACCAGCAAAGGTACGGCCGCTCGTTCTCATTCTCTCTCTCTCTCTCTGAATGTCTTAAATGCATCAAATGAATCCTACTCAAAGACGGTCTGAAAGTGCATCCATCAGGCCGGAGCTCCGGCGCTCTAATAAAAGCTGATTAAATGTGCCTCTGTAAAACCGTCTGTGCAGTTATAATCTAATAGTCTGGTCTCACGGAGCACAGTGCCCTGAACTCCAAACTCACCGTCTCGCCGCTGCGCTTCTCGGACGTGAAGGTTTTTAATAGGACAGAGTGTCTTAATGGCCTCAAACGCTGCAGACTCAGGTCTTTCTGCGTTCACCATTATCTTCGTCTTTACTGCCTCTTCTCAAACAGATTCAATCATTGGGTCACATGTCATTTAGCAGGCGCTCGTATTCCAAACGACTCATTAAACACTAATCTGTTGGTCTTTTGTGCTGATGTCTCTAATTACTGCAGGCTAATAAAGCACACGTAGTGGCTATAAACATATTTGGACACTTGAGCTACAATTAAAGATGCATGTATTTACATTAGACAACAAAATATCAAAACAAGTGCAATTTATTTTAAATAAACAAAACACGCTACTTTCACTGAAATACTATAATAGTTTTTACTAATAATTAGAATTTTTGTTTTCATTTCATTTTTTTTAAGTCTATATAGCTTTATTAATTTTGTCTATATGTCTATAAAAAAATTTAACTAAATGAAAAAAAAAATTTCCTTGGCAACTAGCTGAAATAAAATTTTTTTTAAGTTTTTTATATATATATATATATTATTTCATGAAATGTTTATTTAATTTCATTTTCAATATAAAAATAATTTTATTTTTATTTTGTTTTGATTTTAGTTAACTGTAATAGTGAATTTTTTAAAAGAAATTTTAGCTTATTGCAGTAAAAATTTATTTTATTTGAAGCTACAATTTTTTTTTTTAATTAAAAGAACACTTTTTAAACAACACACTCCTCAAGATTTCACAATATGAGACAATAAATATATTATTCTAAATGAACACAAAATGTCTTGGACATTGAACACCAGTTAGTTAAAATAATTTAAAACGTGGCTCAGAAAGTGAATTTAGTTCTGAAAAGCATCATTTGAGTGCTGATGCTACTTGATTTAATATTGCAATCAAACTCACACATTTTTGGCAAGACTTTTGTGACTTAAATGTGACCTGTTTGTCCAGAAGAGCTGAGAGCTTTTTGTTTCCCTTCCTCAGTTTCTCTGGATGTTCCTCAGACATCAGATCTGGCCAAGATGAACCAGCGTCTGGTGGAGGCCAGCAGCCAGTTCAAGAAGAAGCAGGACAAAGGGACGATTGACGTTTGGTGGCTGTTTGAAGACGGAGGTGAGCACAAATCTCCCTGACGTCACGGCTGTGTTCTTCCCTTCTGTCGGGTCTGAAGTGTGATGGTGATGTCTCTTCTTGTTGTTCTGCAGGTCTCACGCTTCTCCTGCCTTATATTCTGACCACACGGAAGAAATGGAAGGACTGCAAACTCAGGATCTTCATCGCCGGCCAGCCTGAGCGCATCGAACAGGACAAAGAGGAGTATGTCAGAACAGAAACAGACTCTAACGCCTCTAATCGAACACCAGCTGACGGATGCTGACTAGTAACCAGTTACAATGTAACAGAATTACATCATTTAATTACACCATAAATGTAACTGTAATCTGTTACAGTTACTGAGAAAAATTGTGTAATTAAATTACAGTTACTTTGAAAATATTATTGATTACAAAAGGGGGTTACATCTGAATATTTTCACACACACACACACAGATTTGATTGATTTCTTTCCCAAATTGCTTTAAAATATGACACACCAATGTTTCAGGACACATGCTTGGGTTTATGTAAATTATTTTTTTTTCTTCCATTATTAAATGCCAGTGTTTGCTATCAAAGCTATACAAAGATCTGATTTCAAAAACAGCATCATAGCTATTAAACTATTTCTTGTTATGATTTTAAATCTGTATTTACCTCAGAATGGTCTTAAAATAGAAGGATATGCTAAAGTCTGATTTTGTGGTGGCTGTGTTTTGAAATTAAATTATAATTCAAGTGATAGTTACACTATTTATTACATTTTTAATATGGTAACTAATATGTGATCTATAACCTATTAATATATTTCCGAAGTAGCCTTCCCAGCAGTGACTGACCTGCGTGTTTTTCTCCGTAACTGTGTCAGAATGGAGGAACTTCTGAAGAAGTTCAGGATCAGATGTGCCGACATCAATGTTATCACAGACATCAACGTCAGGCCCAGCACAGAGAGGTGCGAATGAAAAACACACGCGATTAATCCTCATTTCATTCACTGACACGCTCCACGTGCTCCGAATGCACTCACTCACTGTGTGTGTGTGTGTGTGTGTGTGTGTGTTAGCTGGAAACTGTTCGAGGACATGATCGAGCCGTTCCGGATGCACGAGGGTTCAAAGGAGACGTCGCAGGCTGAAGCTCTGAGGAAAGAACATCCCTGGAAGATCACAGACGCAGAGCTGGACGCATTTGAGGAGAAGGTAGAATCCCACATTACCCACAACCCCTTGCACAAGAAGAGGAGTCTGTGACTGTTCATTAAAATGTAGACAAATGTAAAAACAAAGCTGCCACAGCAGTTAATATCTGTGCACTGCTGGTCAAAAAGATTCTTTAATGTTTCTGAAAGAAGTCTCTTCGGCTCACCAGGGCTGCATTTATTTGACCAAAATACAGTAAAAATTGTGAAATATTATTACCATTTAAAATAGCTGTTCTCTATGTGAATATGTGTTAAACTGTAATTTATTTCTGTGATGTGCAGCTGTATTTTCAGCATCATTACTGCAGTCTTCAGTGTCACATGATCTTCAGAAATCATAATAATATACTGATTTGCTGCTCAACAAACATTTCTGATTATTATCAATGTTGAAAACAGTTGTGCTGCACAATATTTCTGTGGAAAGCGTGATACACTATCATTCAAAAGTTTGGGGTAAGCAAGATTTTTTTATAAAAAAATTAATTAATTAATACCTTTATTTAGTAAAGACGCACTGAATTGAACCAAAGTGACTTTTATAATGTTACAAATGCTACATTTCTATTTCAAATAAATGCTGTTCTTCTGAACTTTCTGTTCATCTGTGAATCCTGAAAAATAAAATATACACGGTTTCCACCAAAATATTGTGCAGCACAACTGTTTTCAACACTGATAATAATCAGAAATGTTTCTCGGGCAGCAAATCAGTATATTATTATGATTTCTGAAGATCATGTGACGCTGAAGACTGCAGTAATGATGCTGAAAATACAGCTGCGCATCACAGAAATAAATTACAGTTTAACACATATTCACATAGAGAATGGCTAGTTTAAATCGTAATAATATTTCACAATTTTTACTGTATTTGTGATCAAAAACATTTTAAAAATCAATATTCCTCCAACAGTTTGACTGGTCATGTATTTAAGTGAACGAAGACGATCGATCGATCACATGTGTGTTAGATAAGCGTCTGTGCTTTACTCTCCGCAGACGATGCTGCAGGTGCGTCTCAATGAGCTTCTTCAGGAGAGCTCGAGAGCAGCCAAACTCGTCCTGGCGTAAGTCACACCCTCATCAGCATTATGTGTGTGTGTGTCAGTGCATGATCATGTGACTCACGAGTGTGTGTGTGTGTGTGTGTGTGTGTGTTACAGGAGCATGCCCATCGCCCGTAAAGGCTCCGTCTCTGATTATCTGTACATGGCCTGGCTAGATGCGCTCACCAAAAATCTACCGCCGACCGTCCTGATACGAGGAAACCATCAGAGCGTGCTGACCTTCTACTCCTGAAGAACACACACACACACACACACACACACACAGTCTGTGTTCAACAGCATACCACTCATGCATATTGTCCATCTATATCTTGACTTATTTGATCAGATATTATTACATAAAGGAACAGTAAAAATGCAAAATAAAAAGCCATTCACTGAATTTAGCATATGATAAAGCATGCTGTATATGAAGAATGAACCCATGATCTGTATTTATTATTTAATCAGACTGCCAAAAGAAACTTTTCTAATTATCAATGCTGAAAACTGCTTTTGTTGCTTAATATATTTCTGAAAACTGTGATATATATACACTACCATTCAAAAGTTCGGGTTAAGTATGATTTAAAAAAAAAAAAAAAGAAAAAAAAAATATATATACTTTTATTCAGCAAGGATGCATGAAATTGATCAAAAGTGACAGAAACGACATTTATAATGCTGATTTTGATTCCAATTAAATTTAGATTTTTAAAACTTTCTATTCATCAAAAAACACCAAAATACATTTTTACATAAAATAACATGAAACATTCTGAATAAAAGCCACTGACTGAATTTAATATGCAACATAACGAGGTATAAAGAGCATGATTTAAACATCACTGTCGCATACTGTAACAGAATACAGTGTGTTAGTATCCACTGTGACTCAATACTGCCCTCAGCTGGACACATGTAGCTATAACAACAACAGATCTCTGCGAACAGTAGAAAAGCACTTTAGTGTCAAATTATTCAGTGATCAATTAAAGTATCTTATTTTTGTCAAGTATTTTTGTACATATATTCACTAACGGCCATTATGATTGCCGATCCTATTTATATTTCTGTGGTACTGGGAAAGACTGTGTGAAATTATTTAATGCTATATTAATTTTCAAGGACATAAAAATGTTTTCTCACAGTAAATAAACCAATTTTTGAAAAATGCATTTGAGTGTCTCAAAAGTTTGTGTTTGTGCTAGTTTTAAACAAATTCCCCGTTTAAGTTATTTCATATTTCCGATTAAATAATTTATTGTGATTTAAGCACAGTAACAGTATTTTGAAGGAAACTGTGGTTAGCGCGGTATTTTTTTTTTTTAACGGTTGATTCAAACCAAGAACAACAACAAAAATTCCAAACGAGCTGTGAATGGAAGCGACGCGTTTGAAGGAATATTCACCGGATAACAGGTGCTTTACAGGCGGATGTTCTTCGGTTCAGGGTGATTATCGTAAGTAATTAATTTCACCTGAGTATTTAACGCTGCCGCCGCCGTCGTGACGGGTTTCTCCCTCAGGATGCGCCGTTTAACGTTCACCTGATTCCGCTTCGTCCTGAATCAACGGAACGGATTCTCACAAATACGCGATGGACGGTGAGTTCAAACGGATTGACCGTTAGACAACCTCCGAGAACTACACCGCACAAAAACTACAACTCCCAGAATGCAAACAACAACAACAAACATGGCGGAGTAACTTACTGTTGAAGATGTTGGTTTGGCGCGTTTCTGTGGCCGCTGTTCGCGGTTTAAACGGATTTGGTGTCGGACGCGGCGCTGGAGGTCAGCAGCTCTTTATAACATCACGACAAAACGGCGACATAACCGTTAATAACGGCCTGCAGCGCGACGCTCGTGATATCACACTCGCTACACTTCACCTCCGCATACTAGATCAAATTTAACTCTTTATTCATAACGTGCTGGCTGTGTTATGAATAATAGAATAAAAATGTGATCTCACTTCTAGGTACACTGACAAGGAGAAGGTAATGAATGTAACGTTAGTACATCAAAAATATGTCTGCTATATACGGTGCTAACGTTACAATGACAAAAACTCCCGACTAGTGGTCGCCATAAGGGATCTTAGTTTAATAATGACGACTAATTTAATTTTATTAAATTATGTATGTGACTCTGCAGCACAAAAGCAGTCATAAGCAGCACAGCTGTATTTTTAGTAATAGACAACAATACATTGTATGGGTCAAAATTATACATTTTTCTTTTATGCCAAAAAGATCATGTTCTATGAAGACATTTGGTAAATTTGTTACCGCAAATATATCAATTTAATTATTGATTAGTAATATGCATCGCTAAGAACTTCATTTGGACAACTTTAAAGGTGATTTCCTCAATATTTTGATTTTTTTTTTTTTTTTTGCTCCCTCAGATTCCAGATTTTCAAATAGTTGCATCTCAGACAAATATTGTCCAACAAACCATACATCAATGGAAATCTTGTATATTCCGCTTTCAGGTGATGCATAAATCTCAATAGTAATAAAAATGGACCCTTATGACTGGTTTTGTGCTCCAGCGTCATATTTAAATGAAACGTTGCACATCCTCTAGTTCACGCAGCGCCAGGGTTGCCAGGTTTCCGCAACAAAAACCCGCCTAATTGCTTCTCAAAACTATCCCAATCGCATTTCGAGGGCGTCCCTGAGTAAATTCGTGTTCCGAAGGGTAAAATGTGTTGTTTTTTTGACGGGGTTTTCCTGGTAAAATTCGCATTTCAGGTCATAAATATCAAGTTTTTGGTGTCGCTTCAACCCGCGGCAACAGTAAAGCGGTCCAGTTCCGCGGACTTGGCAACACTGCTGCAGCACCCATCACTTTCCCGCCGCAGGGTCCCGCCGCTTTCTCAGCATTCTGGCGCGCTTCATTCATTCATTCAGTCGCTTCAGCCGCGCTCTCCAGTAAAATGCCCTGCTCTGAAGTTACAGAAGCGGTTTCTCCGCAGAAGAGATGCAAGAGCGATGCGGTGAACGGACACGAAGAGCTAAAGGTGCTCAAATTCGCCAAGCTGACAGAAAACGCCACGACACCGAGCCGAGGGTCGAACCAAGCCGCGGGATTCGACCTGTACAGGTGAGACTCGATCCGGAGCCGCTGGATCATCACTGTTTCTGTGTCCTGCACGTTTACAGTGTTTTCCCACTCTTAATTCGGTTTTTATCTTATTTCTGTATTGCTAAGTTTTAACCTGCAGAAAACATGTTTACTTGCAGTATTCACTGCTGCATTAGTGCATTTGATGCACTGTGAACATGCTCAGAAAACTCTTAATTCTAGTATTCACTGCTGCTTTTGTTGCACTGTGATTAGATGCAGTGTTCTGCGCATGCGTGCTGCTCTGCACGTGGTTAAGTTCATGGACATTTCTCTCTTGCACTTAATTTTCCCTCTTAATTCTAGTAACGTTATTTACACTGCTGCTTTTGTTGCACCGTCATTAGATGCTGCTCTGCTTGTGTTTAGACTCATGCACATCTCTATTGCATTGATTTTTTTATTTTGCCTCTTAGTTCAGCGTTTAATGCTCTTAAGACTGCAGAGAAGTCTTAAATTCCAGGATTCACTGCTGCATTAGTGCATTTGATGCACTGTGAACATGCTCAGAAAACTGTTAATTCTAGTGTTTACTGCTGCTTTTGTTGCACTGTGATTAGATGCAGTGTTCTGCTCATGCATGCTGCTCTGCTCATGTTCATGCATATCTCTCTTTTGCATTGTTTCCTCCTAATTCAGTATTCTCTGCTGCTTCAGTGCGTTTGACGAGCTGTGATTGATCGGTCACACAGAACCTCATGTGTGTGTTTCAGTGCATACGACTACAGCATCGGGCCGATGGACAAAGCTCTGGTCAAGACGGACATCCAGATCGCGATTCCCCACGGATACTACGGCCGAGTCGGTGAGCGAGAACTACAGAAGCGTGTGTCATCCGTCCAGAATCTGTGTGTGTTTCCTCATTAACGCTCTTGTGTTGCAGCTCCTCGCTCGGGTCTCGCCGTGAAGCACTTCATCGATGTTGGCGGTACGTCGCTCGTGAATCACATTCATCAGTGACATGGCAATGTGATGTTTGCTGTGATATCACATCATGTGTCGTGTCTCTACAGCTGGCGTGGTCGATGAGGACTACAGGGGGAATCTGGGAGTCGTGCTCTTCAACTTCAACAAAGAGCCGTTTGAAGGTGAGACCGCAGGCCTGAAACGCTCTTAAATCAGAGCAGAAAGTCTTGCATACATAAAGTCGTGGCGTTAAATGTTGCATGCGCTGTAGAACAAAAACACGATCCTCAATTTTCAGTACAAATATCTAAACATCCATAAAGAGACATTTTTGAGATGCAAACTGAACATATGAAGTCACTTGAAAACAAGACAAGAATACTGCTCTAAATGACAAAACGGTTTGAAGTAACGAGAGCGAGTGAGAGTGATTTCTACAGACGTTCTCGACGCGTGTGTGTTTCAACACTCTTGACTCTGTTTGCAGTGAAGAAAGGCGACCGCATCGCTCAGCTGATCTGTGAGAGAATCTGTTACCCGGAGCTGCAGGAGTTACAGGTAACCGCTGCGGTCATTAACGCGTTCGTTAGTCGCTTCTGCTGTATTTACATCATGTTTTCTGGTTTCAGACGCTGGATGAGACGGAGAGAGGAGCGGGAGGCTTCGGCTCCACCGGCACCAACTGAATCTGTTACTGTGTTCAACGTAACATTTATACTGTGAAATGTTTATTTCATGTTTATATTTTTTAGTGAAATAAATAGCTCTTTGTTTAAAAAAAACAAAAACATGCATAATGTTAAAAGGTTTTTCTTTTTTGATCACTTAAGATTAACTTGCAGTACACATGTATGGTCATAATTGTTTTATTTAGTTGTTTTGCTGTTAATTAAGTAGTTTTTTGTGCTGTTGCTCTTTTAATGTTATGCTACAGTGTTTGTACGTTCTGGTCATTGTGACCTGGAGAGGATTTTCTTTTCCCTGCATTTAAACTGACTCTGCTTTTTTTTTAAAAAAGAAAGAAATTGGGTTATTTTTGTATTTCAGGGGGATTTTGGTGTTCCCATTCAAAAAAAAATGACCAGTCTACATAAATTGCTTAAATTTCTTTTTGGTGTGTATCTGTATCAACACCAGGTACTGGATTCAGTCATATCAGCTTTGAATTAGCACAGGTTTTGTTTCTTTCTGATTGATCATTGATCGCAGTTTGAGTGAACACTGGCAAAATTATCCACAAATAATGCTTTTCTCAGTCAAAAACTGAGATGGAGAGACTGATTAGTGAGGCCTGTGATCATTCAGCTCCAAAAATGTGTTTAAATGAAAGTAAACAAATTGATAAAAAAAAAAAAAAAAAACATGAAATCCAATATTTGGTGATATGATCGCATAAGACTTGCAAGCATTTAAAAAAAAAAAAAAAAAAAAAAGCTGGTCATTTTTTGGCCAGAAACACAAAACTGGCTAAAAGACTTCAGCACAAACTAAATCTAAAGGAGTGTAGCTCAGGAGCCGCTGGGTGGCGCTACAGGACAGATCATAAAAACACCAGCAGACATGAACTACACAGAGGCAAACCACCTTTCAGTGACCGCTCACTTCTTTGAGGTCAAAATAGGTCACCAATGAGATTTGCTTCGATCCATATATTGTCTTTACTTCAGAATCCATGTCTAAAAAGAGTAATATTTGAGGTCTGCGATGAAGGCAATCATTTTGCATTTTAGGTCAGCATTCCCATCTAATCAGCTAATATTGCTATAAATAGCCTGAACAGCACTTCATCTTTTATAACAGGATTCTCACCAATATATTCCATCTTCATTTTTGTAAAAAAAATTGTATGTGTGAAAAATTAGTTTTGGACATATAAGGTAATAAAAGAATATTTAAAAAAAAAAAAACAAAAAAAAAACCTTAAAGTAACTACAAAAGAGCTTGTAAAACAAATATCTTTAAAATGAATTCTGTGCAGAGCATGCCCCCGAGTCACAGTCTTCTCACCTTTTCTCCCGCTTCACCTGTTTGCATCTCTGACTGAGTTACGGACAAAACAAGCTCAAATATTAAAGAGTTTTCTTTTGTGGCACCTTTGATCTTTACATCATTTACAGACTTGCCTCTACATTTTGTGTGATATTTGTTGAGGTCAAATACACAAAACAATAAAGCGCTTTATAAATAATGGTGAGTTTTGCTTGTTTTCTTTACCATTACTGAGAAACAAAAGTGCGATGGTGGTATCAGATGGTAATACTGCAGTACTGTGCTGAATTAACCATAGTCAGAAATTACACCTGTCAAATACATTAACCTCACTGTATCAGATAATCACAACTTTCTATTTTTATCAAGTAAACTTCAGAATAACTAGTAATATTTCCTGGACTGAAGCAGCTCAGCTTTACTTGATTCTCCATCAATCATTTGTTAGAAAAATCAGCGCGTCTCAAATCTGATCATCAGGATCTTCTGAGGAGCGTTTATTTCTTCATCTCTCAATCAGCATTGCATCACATGTTTGGATCATTTCAATCTCATCTTACTGGAGATATAGAGCGACCGATGATATCGCCTATTTTTGCTCAGTCTGCGTCTCTGATTAATATTGAGCTATTTTTGTTTCCTACACTCACTAGATCAGACTACAAGTGGCCCTGGAGCACAAAACCAGTCATAAAGGTCAATTTTATGAAATTGAGATTTATACGTCATCTGAAAACTGAATGAATAAGTTTTCCATTGATGTTTGGTTTGTTATGATAGAACAATATTTGTCTGAGAAACTATTAGAAGCAAATAAATCACTTTAAAGTTGTTCAAATGAAGTTCTTAGCAATGCATCTAATCAAAAAGGAACCGAGCGAGAGCGAGTGATTCTGAGAGGCCGCTCTGAAAGAAGGCCAGCGCTCGAGTCGCCCGTACAACCAAAAATATGTTTTTATTGTGAATGTACATCTAACCCCCTCACGAGTGTGAAGACAGAACAGAACGTGGTCGTACAGACGGCAGAGGCGGCGTTCTCATCGCCGGAGGCCACAGGTGTGTGTGGAGGTGTGTGTGGCCGTCAGACCTCAGTGCATATGGATCGAGTCACAGAAACACAGTTTACAAGTAGTTGGTCATTATAAGAAGCACCATTACAAACCCCTCCGTTCCAGGGGTCCTCTAGTTTACAAATGCGTTCGCGAGTAAAAAAGTGACACGGTTACAGTATAGACACACTTAAATTACATGGACAGGGTTTCTGCGGGTCTTACAAAGGTCTGCATTGTCTTGCACGATCTGAGGGCTTAAAAAGGTCTTGAATTCATAAATGTTGCATGCACTGCAAAAAAATTTGTTTTGTTTTCCAGTACAGATATCTAAACATGTTTAAATCAAGATGCATTTACTGGAGTTTTTCTGAGTTTATGCGTCAAACAAGAACCAATAAATGTCAACAGCTATGTTTCCATCCACGTATTTTTATGCATATTTTGGAATATCACGTAAAACACTGGATGGAAATGCCAAGATGCACATAAAACCTTATTAAAAACGTAAGCACTCGATTGAAGAGGATCATTTTTATCCAAAAAGAAGACATGCACATAAACTACAATGGAAACACGTTTAGCGAATAAATTCCTTAATGTGCAACAAAAAAAAAAAGTCATGTGACTGCCTCAACAGATCATGTGATTGGACATCTGGACTCTGCCCTCCTCGCACACTGTCTCAAATTTTATTTTAATTCTGAAATGCCTGAGCCAAAGTCTGTCATCAAAATGATTTTGCATCATGACCTCTATAACTCTCATCCGATCAGGCATCTGAACGCAAGATCACGTTGCATTTCGTCCACGCGTTCTGAGATGCAAGTCATTTATTATTTAGGAAAAAAAAAACATGTGTCCCCTGCTGCAGCAACTTTCATTTTTATTACTGGTATTTTGCTTTGGATGGAAAAAGAGCTAATGAGGAATGAAAATTACTTTTCCATTCCAGTTCATTTTTCTGAGCCCATCAAAAGATATTTGTTCGTTTTTCATTGCGTTTTTGAAACGTTTGAACGCTGTATTATTCATGCCAGACCAGTAATAGGTGACGTCACTTTATAAAGAAACAAAGTTTCGTGTTTTTGTCGTTCACACAGAGACGTTTTCAAAAGCGTCCACTTTGAAACCCATAAAAGTTTGTTTTCAGGTTCCCAAAATGGATAAAACGCACATTTTCTTTTTTTTAGTTGAAAATGATGCTGTGTAAACACCCCTTTAATCATAAACGTACTTCATTTTGATCAATTTCTCAGAAAACAAAACTTATTTTGTCACTTTCAGTGTTGGGGAAAGTTACTTTTAAAAGTAATGCATGTAAAAGATTACTTTTTATGCAACATTTTTTTTTTTTTTGTAAAGTAATGCATTGTTACTTTTGTGTTACTTTTCGTCACTTGGCTTGCTTATTTTTAATATAAAAAACCCCAAAAGTGATATTTTTGGCAGCTGTAAAGCCCCTTTCACACCAAAAGTGGATGAATCAGTAATTGTAATTTGCATTACTTGTAATGTGTTACCGTCAACACTGATCATTTTGCTTCTCCAGTCAATGTATTTTGATTTCAGAATCTTTGGACATGTGCACTGGAAAACAAGACAAAATACTGAGGAAGAACAGCAGTTTTTTGCAGTGTGATCAGAAGATACAGTAACAGTTATTTCCATATTTTAGCGTTTCTGAGCACAGATATTCAAAACATAAGCTGTTTTTGTTTTGTATAATGAATGAAAAAGTGATGGAGATCTGTTAGAAGTTGTATTTTCAAACTGCTTTCAAGTTGCTGATGCATTTGCATTCAGAGACCATATTAATGTGTTCCTTATGTGACCCTGCAGCACAAAAGCAGTCATAAGCAGCCAATAGCCAACATGGTATGGGTCAAAATGACCCCTTTTTCTTTTATGCCAAAAATCATTGGGATATTAAGTAAAGATCATGTTCCATGAAGATATTTTGTAAATTTCCTACCATAAATTAATTTTTGATTAGTAATATGCATTGCTAAGAACTTCGTTTGGACAACTTTAAAGGATTTTCTCTGCATTTAGATATTTTTGCACCCTCAGATTCCAGATTTTCAAATAGTTGTATCTATGGTCCGATCCTAACAAACCATACATCAATGGAAAACTTATTTATTCAGCTTCCAGATGCTTGACCCTTATGACTGATTTTGTGGTGCATGGTCACATTTGATTTATTCCTTGCATTTTCTCTGTACTGGCCTTCGTAAGAGCCGCAGAAACTCCGTTAGAATAGTTGCAGAGAACAGAAAGGCTAGCGTCGGGCAGCCGCAGACGGCGTGGGTCGGTTATTACAGTGCAGGGATCTATGCGCTCACGTGACTAGCACCGGTAAGATACGATAGACTGAGCCAGAGCGAGAAACTTCCATCCATTCCTCCGCGGCGGCGGTGGGAGTGTGTAATATGTAGGGTTGGGAATCAAAAATCAATTCCAATTCCAGAATCGGATACTTGCTGTAAAATTTCAATTTCAATTCCACCTATCAATTCCTGTGTGCACTTCTTTTATTTTAATGGTGGTGAAAGGGGCTGTTAAATATGTATTTGTCTTTGAGTCATTCATTCAAGAGATTCATTCAGAAACGCTGATTCATCCAGTAATGAAACGAGTCAATCTCGAGCGAGTCATTGAATCATTCCATGCATAAAATCCATGAGATTTAGTTTAGTTGTCTAATTTGTTTTCTTCAGAATCGTGTCAGATTTTGACTCGTACAAAAAAGAGAGAGAATAACCCCAGTCTTGGTTTCTTTACACTGGTTGCATGTAAAATTTAGAACTGAATTTAAGGTTTTATTAATGCTTTTAAAAGCATTGCATGGTGTTGCACCAAAAATATATATTGTTGACCTTTTGATTCCTTATTAAAATAGAAGAAACATGAGATCTTCGAGTTCTTCATGTTTCTAAAATCAAAGGGCTTTCTCAGTGGCTGCTCCTCGATTATGAAACCCTCTTCCAACGCATACTAAACCTTCCCCATCTGTGGATGCTTTTAAGTCTAGATTGAAATCGTACCTTTTTAGTAGAGCTTTTAGAATTGATTAGTGATCAGGTTTTAATATTGTTCGTGTGACTGTATGTAACGATGCTGGAAAGCCCTTTGGTCAACGACAGTTGCTTTAAATGTGCTACAGAAATAACATTTGTATTGTATTGTAAGAGAACTACAACCTTCATAAAAAAAACAAATAGAGAAAAAGTGTCTCAATTTATCCAGAGCCATGCAGCTCTTCTCTGCAGCTTGAGACCAGTTTTTATGCAGCTGGCTGATTTTTGTTTATGGTATTCAGCAGCAATTAAATGTTTTGCAAGGATATTAAGTATATTCACAGAATAAATAAGTTTGATATCTAAATGTTTGACTTTCTTTTGTTTAACCACATTGGAATCGATAAGCAGAATCCGAATTGGAATTGATAGGATTCAAACGATGCCCAACCCTAGTAAAGTGTTATGCGAGCGTATGATGCGGTGCGTGCTGCTCTTTGGGCGAGGCTGCTGCAGTCTGTCCGAGTGTCCGTCAGTGCAGGACGATCTGGACGCTCATGTGCAGAGCGTCTCCTTGCTGCCCGCTGAGGTAGTCTGTGTCGGGCCGCTCTGGGCTGCCGTTCTGCGGCACGCTGCGGATTTGTAAATAATACGCTCCCGGCTGGAGAGCTTTCTTCTTGGATAGGTGCAGGTAGCTGAGGCCGTCCTTCTGGCTCATGCGGAACAGGCCGTCGTCGTTGCCGTAGTCGATAGCGTAGCGCACGTGGTTAGCGAGCGTGGACAGCGCCGGCACGAAGTCGATGATGTGGTCTTTGCTCTTCAGTGTGCTGATGTTCAGACGCAGCTGCAGCGTGTCGTCCACGTCTACACTGGCCAGACTGACCCAGTCCAGATCGTTCTGCACACACACACACACACACACACACACACACACACACACACACACACACACACACACACACACACACACACCGTCAGAAAGAGATGAAATGTAAACTGATATTTCCTACTGACACACTACAGAAAAAGATAGAAATAACTGACCATTTTTATAAGATATTCTTCATATTCTGTGTGCTGGTCAGTTCACACTGATAGAAATTCATCTTTTCCAATAAGTTTAAATTGATTTTTTAACTTTTATGGGCATTTTTACCTTTAGAAAGCCATTTTTCTAAAAGTGTGCATTATTTTTTGAGTCAAATTCTTCAATTTAATGAGTGAATTATAATAATAAGACATTTGGGCTGTTACCAAACAAATTAAATCAGTATCAATAAAATTAATCTTTGCAATGCAGAGGAAACACAGAAGATGAATTTACACACTGTTTAGTGCAGGACATGAATGCATTTAACCTGCAATTACAAATGCATAAAGAATGTTTTGATATCTTAAACATAACACTTTGAATACTGTTATTTTAAATTATTTAAATAATAAAAAGAAACTTTAAATGTGAAATTAAACCGCCAGCAGGTGGCAGCGAGTCACTGTTAATAAGTGAGTCATTGCGATTGAACCGAATCATTTAAACGGTTGATTCATTCAGGAGCGAATCACCGTCATGTTGCTCAGAGACACAAAACAGTGCTGTGGCTGTGTTTGGAATTATTTTCGTTGTCGAAATAAAACAAAAACAGGCGATATAGTGCTTAAAACTTAAGTCTCTTAATTAACTTCTTGTTTTTTGAACTGTTGTAAAAAATAAATATTATGTTTGTAATCATGGTAATTTTTGGAGAGAAAAAAAAACGCACTCTGCGTTATATCAACTATATGAAATTATATAAATATATACATTTTCCGTCCCCATATCTTGAATTTTGCGATCATTCTAAATGTGTTTTAGTAGACAAATGCGTATGAGTGCGGTCTGTCGGGGTGTTTTTGAATGGTTTTTGCAAAATACTCGATAATGTCAAATCGCACATCGTTAAAACAACAATTAGGATATTATCGCAGACGGCATATATCGCACACCCCTAGTTATAAGAGCTCATAAGTGTCTTAGTGAGCGCTGGATTACCTGAAGCTCCTCGGTTCCGTTGGCGTTCCTGCGTTTGCGGCCCTTCTTCGGATAGCCGTTGATCTTACACTCGTAGCAGGCCTCAGGAGAGAGAGCGTTCTCGTCTCCATCAGCGGCGGGAGTCAGAGGAGATCCACCGGCCGACAGCCCCGAGCCGGACAGACAGTGCCTGAGACACACACACACACACACACACACGAGGGAAACAGAAACACACCACAAGACAACAGAATCAGCCAAACACAGATGTGCATCTACTGATAAATGTGTTCAAGTATGAAACTGCAGGCCAGAGATTCTAGCTACACGTGTTTCTATTTTGCTTTATCTTTAATTCAGTTTTAGTTTTAGTAATTTTAATACTTTATATGAAACTTTTTTCAGTTTGTTATTACAAAGTTTCAAGTTTTTTTAATTTTTCAATTAATATATTTTTTAGTTATTTCATTTCATTTACCAAAAACAAATAGTTTCATAATTTCAGTTTTAGTAATTATTTAATTTGATGCCATAGTAACATTTCAAGTTTTTTAAATTCAAGTCTTTTATCTAATATTTTATTTCAATTACCTAAAACAATTTTTAATAGTTTTACTTTTAGTTAACAACAAGAACAAGGTGTATATCATGGCATGTGTTACTTTAGTACTATTTAAATACTACTAGTTTTTAGTAATATTTTGATTTTTAATTTTTTTTAGGTTTTAATTTTTTTTTTTTAAATTTTATATTTTGTTTAAATTACCAAAACCAATTTTCAATAGTTTAACTTTTAGTTAACAATAACAACACTTGTGTACATCATGGGATATTTCAGGACTTAATTAATTAATATTCAGAGTAGCTTTTATTTTTAAACTTTGAGTTTTCATTTTAATTATAATTTTTTTTGTTTTGTTTTGTGCTGTTGTAATTATTATTCAGTTTGGGGTTTTTATATTTATATTTATATTTTTATTACAGTTTTAATAATATGTTTTTGTCATTATGGTACTTCATGTTAAACTTATTTCATTTGACAGTTCTCTTTTTTTTTGATCTTGTATTTATATTCTATTTCAATTACCAAAAAATATTTTCAATAGTTTTAATTAACACTAACACCACAGGTGTATGTCGTGTTACTGTGGCAGTAACAGTTCAGTACTCAAGGGGGCGACAGAGCTTCCTTCACATCTAGAAGAAGACAGTTTCTGCTCACATCTGCTACAGTACAACTGTGTGTGTGTGTGTGTGTGTGTGTGTGTGTGTGTGTGTGTGTGTGTGTGTGTGTGGGTTTGTATTTGTGGTTTACGGGGACACAAATTAGTTTAATGACATGGGTATGACAGAGGTATTACAATTTGAAGGTGGTTTATGAGAACACTTCCTGTGCCCCCGTAATTCAAAAAGCTTAAAAAACACACTAAATTGTGTTTTTTTTTTAAATGCAGAAAGTTTCCTGTAAGGGGTAGGTTTAGGTGTAGGGCGATAGAAAATACAGTTTGTACAGTATAAAAACCATTACAGCTATGGAGAGTCCCCGTAAACCACAAATAATAACTTGTGTGTATGTGTGTGTGTGTGTGTGTGTGTGTGTGTGTGTGTGAGTCTGACCCCTGTCCGGCGCGCAGGTATCCAGGTGGGCAGCCGCACAGGTATCCTCCGTCGGTGTTGGAGCAGCCGAAGCTGCAGGGGTTCTGCGTCGAGCTGCACTCGTTGATGTCCTGACAGCCGCCGACCTGCTGCTCGAAGGCGAAGCCCGTCGGACACAGACAGCGGAAACTGCCCAGCGTGTTGTGACACGAGGCGCCGCCACATATCTGACTGTTCTGGCACTCGTTCTCATCTGGACACACAGACACACACGAGGTCAAAGGTCAGACCGGTTCCCACAGCTCTGCGGTCTGTCTGCAGGAGCACGAGGACCAGCTGGATTCACACCAAAGATCAGGAGACTTTAATCAGCAGAGGAAGAGCCCAGCGTTAGTCACAGACCGACAGACCCCACACAGGATGATGGGAAAACACTAACCTCACACACACCACACACACACACACACACACACACACACACACACACCACACACACACACACACACCACACACACACACACACACACACACACACACACACACACACACACACACACACACACAGACTGGGATGACAGTACTGATTTCCTGTCTAAATTGATTCTTATTTTGAGGAACTGATATTGATTCTTAAATACCAAGACCACTTTTTTTCTGTGCTTTTATCAATTGCAAGCATGAACAAAACTTCACTAAAAATTCTTTGTTTTGCATCTGCCCTTCAGTAATCTAAACAACAAATGCTGTTTTGCAGCCCTTTTATTGTATCGTGAATTTAGACTGTAATCAAATTGAAAAGTTAATATTCGTAATCAAATCAGACAGAGCGAGAGCAGAGGATCTGTAGACACTGTGATCTACAGCAAATAGAGAACGAGAAACACTTTCTGCTGATTTGTCACAATGTGATGGAAACATTTCTCCCCAGATTTGATTCCATCATTTACTTAACTTAGTGATGCTGAGATGCCCTTCTTACTTGGAGAAGATGATAACAGCTGCACTCGCTGCTAAATATGTATTAACCATTCACAGCGTTAGATGTTAAACATGATTAACTCCAAACTGACTTACTTTATCTTTTCATTTATTTAGATGGATTTTATTTATTATTATTTATGTTGTTATTTATTTATTTATTTATTTATGTTGTTGTTATATAAATGTTAATGCTTTGACAACATTATGTTACACAGTCATGCTAATAAAGCTGAATTGAATTGAATTGAATTGACTTGACTTGACAGACAGACAGACAACAGATAGACAGACAGACAGACAGAGAGACAGACAGACAGACAGACAGACAGACAGACAACAGACAGACAGACAGACAGACAGACAGACAGACAGACAGACAGACAGACAGACAACAGACAGACAGACAGACAGACAGACAACAGACAGACAGACAGACAGACAACAGACAGACAGACAGAGAGACAGACAGACAGACAGACAGACAGACAACAGACAGACAGACAACAGACAGACAGACAGACAGACAGACAGAGAGACAGACAGACAGACAGACAGACAACAGACAGACAGACAGACAACAGACAGACAGACAGACAACAGACAGACAGAGAGACAACAGACAGACAGACAGACAGACAGACAACAGACAGACAACAGACAGACAGACAGACAGACAGACAGACAGACAGAGAGACAGACAGACAGACAGACAGACAGACAGAGAGACAGACAGACAGACAGACAGACAGACAACAGACAGACAGACAACAGACAGACAGAGAGACAGACAGACAACAGACAGACAGACAACAGACAGACAGACAGACAGACAGACAGACAGACAGACAGACAGACAGACAGACAACAGACAGACAGACAGACAGACAGACAGACAGACAGACAGACAGACAGACAGACAGGTGAAGGTGTCTCACCGACGCACTGGTTCCACTGGTAGTGCTGCAGGTATCCCTGTGGACAGCTGCATCTGTAGCCGCCCACCAGATTCTGACAGCCGTGCTGACAGCGATGATTCCCCACACACTCGTCCATGTCTGACACACACACAGACGTTTAGTGAGACCATCTGATGTGTGTGTGCATGTGTGTGTGTGCTTGTGTGAGTGTGTACCTTCACAGTGCTGTCCATTGGGGTCGAGGGCGAATCCTCTCTGACACTCACAGTTGAAGCTGCCAGGGCTGTTCTGACACACTCCGTTCGGACCGCAGAGACCCAGTTCAGTGGCGCACTCGTTATTATCTGTCACACACACACACACACACACACACACACACACACACACACACACACACACACACACACACACACACACACACACACACACACTTCATCACTGCATGAACTATGAATGTTGATCATGATATGAGTGTCGGGAGAGGAAAGGGAAGTGCTTGAGGACACAGTGCTGGGTTTGTGTTTTACAGCTGTTTATTTCAGCTAATGGATCACATCTAAACACCAGCTGCTGTAACCACGGCAACAGAACCGGTACATCCCATAACAACTGAGAGCTGGGTCACCGTGGCACCAGACGGCTGGAGCGGCAGACGTGACATCATCATCATCATCAGAGCGCCTTCCTCAACATCTGCTCAAAACTAGCGCAGTTACCAGGATATGTGGACATGTACCATAGTGTTCATTCAGGAAACACTGAAATGAACTGGAGTGAATTTCCAAGTAGACAAGAAACTGTGCTGGGCCAGGGTTATCTTAAAATAAAACCTTAAACCTTGCACACGAACTGCACTGCAATCATTTTCCAAAATGCCATTTGTTATTATTACGTTATGTTATTATTACACTAACAGAGGCCAGAGACGTGCTTCAGATTTTGAAATAACACAGTCTAATATAAATCAACGATTGCACATTTTTGGATTGATTCATGATCAAAATGCAGTGGTTGCCTCTAATCTCAAATGGCTATGAAAAATAAAGGTGCAGAGTGAAGAATATGCAAATATTATTTTATGCGTACCTGAACATCTAAAAACAAAAACCTACAGCGTCATTTTATTTCTATCTTTGTGCAACAGGCCTATATTTAATTGTGCTATTACTTGTCATTTGTTCATGTGTTCTTATTTACTGGCTGTTCAATTGTCTTTAATAATGTTTGAGCTTTATATTTACTTATAGTTTTTGCTGTGGTATCAAAATTGAAATCGAGAATTGTATAATTGAATTCGTATCAAAAATATTGGTGTCATTTAAGCTTATTTATTGGAATGCATGATAACATAGATAAAAAACAATGTTAACAGCAACTATTTTATTTTTTGTGGCAGGGCAAATGAAAATTTGAACCATAATCCTTAACGTTGAGCGCTGCAGTATAAAAACCATTACGCCTATGGAGAGTCCCCATTAAACATGGAAACACAATGTACGTGTGTGTGTGTGTGTGTGTGTGTGTGTGTGTGTGTGTGTGTGTGTGTGTTCTCACCGATGCAGGCCGTGTGGTGTTGTGTGAATCCCGGTGGGCATTTGCAGGTGAATCCTCCGATGGTGTTGACACACAGGAACTGACAGTTGTGTTGTTTGGTGGCGCATTCATCCAGATCTGGAGAGACACAGAGTCAGACACACACACACACACACACACACACACACACACACACGTCCCGCCGGTGAACCTGAGCTCTGAGACTACAGGCGTAACGCTGCACCGGTGTAAATAATGAGCCGTGTGTCGTTAATGTGATGTGTGTTTAATCAGCCGTGTGTTTGTGTGTGTTATCTGGGGCAGGAGGAAGTCAGATTTAGTCTAGACTCACTAACCGCTCTCTCTGTGTGTGTGTGTGTGTGTGTGTGTGTGTGTGTGTGTGTGTTTTACCCCGGCAGCTCTTGGCATCGTCCTGCAGCACGTATCCTCGTGGGCAGGAGCACAGATATCCGCCATCCGTGTTCTTACAGATGAAGTTACATGGTTTCGGAGCCTGAACGCACTCGTCCACATCTACACACACACGGTTAGGTTAGGGCATACAAAATATTGATCTGATAGAAAAATAATGAAAGTCTATAAGTTGACCTCACTGATACTGTGAAACAAACACTTGCTTGTGTGAGTTATTGTTATAGATTATCACTATACTTATCGTTTATAGTCAAGTTTTAGTTATTAGTCATCACTCTGTTTATCGTTACAGCTATTGCTGTAGTTATTGTTATAGCTATCATAGTTATTGCTATATTTATTGTTACAGTTATCATTGTAGCTATCATAGTTATTGCTATAGTTATCATTATAGTTATTGTTAATAGTTATTGCTATATTTATTTATTTATATATATATATATATATATTATATATGTTTTGTTATAGTTGTGATTGTAGTTATCATACTTATTGTTGTCACCATTGCTATTATTTATAGTAGTAGTCATACGTTATCGATATACAGTCAAACCAAAATTATACATAATTATATATAACACCAGATATAATTTTTGATTTAATTTTTTACTAGCGGGTGCAGGACACTGTAGTTCATTTATGTAAGTGAGGATAGCAAAATAAAGTAAACTGTGATATATTACACCCAAAATTTCTTCATACAGTGGACTACCAGTAAAACTGCTTCAAATTTGGGACCAGAAACGATCTCAGAAACGTCTCGACCTGTGCTCACTAATACAGTCATAAACACATGTGTGAGAGTGTGAGACTCACCCACGCACTGGGTGCCGCTGATGTCGGTGGTGTATCCGAGTTTACAGACGCAGCTGAAGGAGCCCAGCGTGTTCAAACACTGGCCGTTCTTACACAGATTCCCCATCACCTTACACTCGTCGATATCTGCAGAGCACACACAGATCATCCACAGGGCCACACTAGAGGTCCACCCATTGATCGGCCCGATTTTTAGCAGTTTTAAATTTATATGCAGGCGCATCTGCGGGCAGCTAAGCGTTGCTGGAACACTGTACCGGAGAATCCCTCTCGCTCTGAGGCTGTGAGAGACGGAGCAACTCACACTCTGCAGGTATGAACATTTCTATATTTCACAATTATAGTGACCAAAATTATCAGTATTATCACGGTATTGTGAAAATGTGCTGGAGATGTTCAAAAAGTACCGACACATTAATCATATGTGACAAAACCATTTAGTAATAAAATACAACTACCACTACAACTGATTTTTATTGTTTTCTATGCTCAAGACAGACGGATACAAAAAATGCTCTCTTCCATTTTCTGATTCAACCGGACGTGTCAATAAGCTCTTCACTGATTGGCTTGCGCGAGAACGCATCATGCGAATTTTCTGCTCGAGTTGAAATTTCTGAACTTGAGCGGAAGACGCGATTGAGGCGAATATAGCGCATTTGCGGTAAACACCTCGTGCATTTCGCGTCATTCGCATCACGAATTCGCCTCAATTCGCGTCTTTGCATTGACTTTGCATGTAATCTACTCGTGCAAATAATTACATTTGCGTTTGGTGTGAACACACCTTTAGATTATGGTCATTTGACTTATAGCAGTGTCCAGTGTCCACACATTGATTATTTGTGGCAGTCACAAAAATAGATTTTCCAAAAAGCTTATCGTTCGTCGAATAAACTGAGCACTGCACGTTTCAAAATTAAAATGCAGCGTGGGTGTTTTTATATGAAGGTATCTTTACTTAACAACCGACCGTCTTCAGAAAAGCTTCGATGTCATTTCGTCTTTCCTGTAATGCCTAATAAAGTAGCGTTTGCGAGCGCAGCGTTTATTTGATTACAGCCGTGGAAACCGCTATATTTCTCCTGCTCCAACAGCGCCTCCTGCTGGCAGAGAGGATTAATTTGCATTTGCAAGTCTGTGGTTCCGAAACACTGGTGTCTGGCAGCAAACATAAACAAAAAGCATGCTTCAGAACGGTTCTGAGAAGGTGCTTAAGTTTTGAGCCATGTGTTATTACTATGAATTAGGCTACTACTACTGTCTTGAACCTTGCAATAATCATTTACACAACTCTTTTTTATTAGATGCAGGGGGAAAAAAAAAACGAAAAAAAAGAACAAAAAAATCAGCATTCTATATCGGTCATCGACTGCCCTGATTTCTAAATATTGGCATCGGCCAGAGAAAAATCCATATCGGTCGACCTTTAATCCACACAAACACACACTCATCAGCACAAACGCACGAGCCGGCGGTGTTACCCTGGCCATCGGTGGTGTATCCGGGGCCCAGCGGGCACATCTTCTTGTAGTGCGTGGTCCCGGGCAGCGGGCAGATCTCACAGTTGGGCCCCCAGCCGCGGCCCCCGTCACAACAGCATTCGGATTTTCTGACGCTGACGCGACTGCTGGAACTCATCTGACACATGGTCTGCAGAACCTCCAGGAAGCAGAAGCCCTGACGGTTATCTGACACACACACACACACACACACACACACACACACACACACACACACACACACGTTTGTTTCTGTGAATTGTGGGGACATTCCATAGACTTCTATTACTTTTATACTGACCAAGCAGTATTTTCTATCCCCTAACCCGACCCCTTACAGAAAACCTGTTTGCATTGTTACACTTTCAGATAAACATCATTTATTATTTTTAATAATGTTTTTCCCTCTTGAGGACCGCAGGCCGGTCCCCACATTTTCATTTGTGAACAAAGTGAATATGTCATTGTACTGTTTTATTGGGTAACACTTTATTTCGATAGTCCACTTTAGACATTCTACTAACAGTAAGCAACTTTGCAACTACATGTCAACTAGCAGTCATTAGAGTATTAGTAGACCGTCTGATTAATATCTTTATTTTGATGGGTCCACAACATACAATATACTAAGTATGAGAAACTTTGCAAGTATACGTCAACTTATTCTACTAACCCTAAACCTACGCTACTGAGAGTTAGTAGACCTGTAGCTGCTAATTAATGAGAATTAGTTGGCATGTAGTTACAAAGTTACTTATAGTTAGTTGAATGTCTAAAGTGGACTATCAAAATAAAGTGTAACCTTTTATTGAATAGCCTATGTATTTTACCATTAATAATAATGAGCCACAAACCAAGCATTCATTTGAAGTAAGAGGAAAAATGCAAAAAAACTTTTATTTATTTGTGTTGCAACATGAGTATACGTCAGCCTTATTAGTTCTGTTCATAAGTTTTGTGTTTAAGCGACTTTATCACTGTAGTATTGCTGATGTTGTGTGTGGGATTTTTTTTCATTAGGAGTAATATTGAATCAACCTTATTTTGTTCCAAGAATAGGAAATATAGAACATTAAACACCAAAATAAGCGCTATAAAGATGTGAGAAACAGATCGGTTGCTGCTGAGGTAAATATACGCTCTTTCTCTGTTGTCTCTTTGCAATTAACGGTCCTTAATTTGGTTACGACACAGACATGTTACAGGTAATAATATGATCAAAAAGTCAGTTTAATAAGTTGAAATTATACTTTCACAGTCAATTTGATTCAACTTATCTCTTGCTTATATTGTCATTGCAGGCTTAGGCAACTTTTTCAATGAATTTTAATGAATATACAAATTAATAAAATGTATTAAATTTATTTTTTAACACTGCACCCCCCAGCCCCCCATTTTTTCTTGTACTACACAACAGGGGTAATGCTTAACTCCCATTCACACCAAGAACGATAGCTATATGATACATTTCAAAATTCACTCTAACTACAAAATTAGCAAAGTCCACACCACAACTATAACGATAATGACAGAAGATCACTGGAATCAGTTTCAGGGCAATTTTTTCCCCAGCTGATTACTGATAAAAACATTGACAGCCAATCAGAATGCATTACATTTTAAAGAGCGCAAACAATTATAGATAAAACTGCAGCATGTTTAGAATTACAGAATATTATTGTCCATTTGTGTGGGTGCTTTTATAGTTAATATTATCTCTCTTTTATTGTTATAGTTATTGCTATAATTATCACTATATTTAATGTTATAGTTATAGATGTTGTTATAATTATGGTTATAGTTGTTGGCACTGATAGCCTTGTGGGCAATGCGTCGACATACAGCGCCGCTGTAAGCAAGCAAATGTTTATTTATATAGCACTTTTCCAAACAAGTTTATGCAGTTCAAAGTGTTTACAAGCAAGACGGAATCAAATACAAAACAATAGAATACACCAAACACAAAATAGAAATATTAACCCATTGAAATCCAAGAACAAAATATAAAATATATAATTGAAATATAAAATATAAAACAAAAATATAAAGTTGCGAGTTCAAATCCTTTGAATCGAGGACCTATCCCGATCCAAAATCGCAAAAAATAAATAAAATATATAAAATAATAATAATTATGATTATAGTAACATAGTTACTGTTTTAGTTAACACTATCACTAGTTATCACTCATTATTTATAGTTATTATAGTTTGTTTATTGTCAATATAGTTATCTTTTATTGTTCTCATTATAGTTATCATCATTGTCATTATCAATATATTTATTGTTAAAAATAATGCTATAGTTATCGTTATAGTTATCACAGTTGTCATTATAATTATTGTTATAGTTAATGCTATAGTTATAGTCATCATAGTTATCATTATATTTATAGTTATCATCATAGTTATCTGTAGAGTTATCTTTATCACTATAGTCTTCATAATTATTGTTATAGTTATCATTATATTTATTGTTTTTGTTTTAGTTCTTGTTGTAGTTACAGTTATCTCTCTAATTATTGTCATAATTATTGTTAGCACGATATTTATTGTTATAGTGAACACTATAGTTCTTGTTATTGTTATCTCTATATTTATCATTATAGTTCTGGCTATATTTATCGTTATGACTATAGTTATTGTTATAGTTAGCATTACAGTTATTGCTATGGTTATGACTATAGTTATCACTAAAGATCTCGTTATAGTAAACTCTACTGGTATCGTTTATTTATTGTTATACCTATTGTTATGGTTATGACTATCGTTGTATTTATTACAGGTTTATCTATATTTATCGTTACAGTTATTGCTATATTTTGCACTACAGTTACCGTTCTTGGCAAGAATGGGTCTTCATGCTGAAGTTTTGTGCTTCTCAGTTGTTTCTCCTGAGAAAATGAACGCCAGTAAATCTTTTGAGTCTCAGATTTGTTCAAAATGCCAAAAATAACTCAGAGATCTAAATATGAACATTTCTCATCAAATGATCTGAGCTGCTCCACATTCATGTTACATCTCTAGGCTCTTAAGGCCATTGCACAATGAGTCCGAAATTCTTGCACGTTAAAAAATAAATACAACCTCGCGTTATGTCAGTCAAGTTTACACATTGCCTCCGAAACGTCCTCTTTAAAAGAAAATGAAAGAGGAAATATTAGGTCTATCCAAGAGAGAGGACAACACAATCATCCTCAAGACTTCATTTCGTAATTTTTTCACAACGGATTAATACTTACGCATCGGACTCAGTGTGCAAGGTTTCTGTGCATGACGAATTTTTAGGATGACGAATACGAAAAACGCTTACGAAAATTTCAGACTCAGAAGCTGCGTTTACATGGACCCTAATAATCCGATCGTAATACGACTAGAAGCACAATCAGAATAAAAAAGTCACATGTAACCAGCCTGAACTGGCCAGATCCGATTAAAATTTGACACGCAGAACGAGCTGTTCTTCCTGATGAATAAAGTGCCACAAACGAGTGTCCAGTCATTCTAAAATTCTGCTTTCACTCAGCGTCTGTGAAGTGGAGCAGGACAATTAGGACCCAAAGTAGATAAATATCAAGTGTATACCAACTAAGCAAACCAGAGGAACCAAAACCTTGGGAGAAACCAGGCTCAGTCGGGGGCCAGTTTTAGCCAGTGAGCAAAGACCTTTACTGGACGATGACTAGCGACTCATTTGTATGGAATTTCAAGAGAAACAAAGCTGATACTTCAGTGCAACACACCTGAGAGCTCTGCCACGTCTCCTGAGCAATGAAAGAGCTGCTGTGAATGTGTGTGTGTGTGTGAGTGTGTGTCTTACCGATGCACTCGGTTCTGCTGGGACTGGGGCTGAAGCCCTGATCGCAGACGCACTGGTAACTGCCCACCGTGTTCTCGCAGCGGCCGTTCTCGCAGATGCCCGGTTTGGCCGTGCATTCGTTCAGATCTGTGCGCAAACACATGCATGAGGAGTCTGAGCGCTGTAGACGGCATCAGTAAACATCGGGATGCGAGTGCTCACCCACGCATCTGTCTCCGCTGGGCTGTCTGGTGTATCCCGGCGAGCAGATGCACATGTACGTGCCAATCAGATTCTTACAGGTCATTCCTCTGGACGCACAGTCATCCAGACCCTCCTCGCACTCGTTCTGATCTGATGAACACAAGAGGAGCGTTCAAACATAACGGTGTGTGTTTGTGATGCTGGAAGAATCGTCTTTACCTTTGCACATCCGGTGGTCTTCTCTCAGCACGTATCCCGCTGGACATTTGCATTCGTACGAGCCCACCGTGTTGATACAGCGGAACGCACACAGCAGAGGATTCTGGGAACACTCATTGATATCTAAAAACACATCAAACACCAGTACACATAAAGATGTGTTCACGCTAGAGAGCATTTGTGACCATGCAGCACAAAAGCAGTCATAAGCAGCACAGGTATATCTGTAGCAATAGCCAACAATACATTGTATGGGTCAAAATTATCCATTTTTCTTTTATGCCAAAAATCATTAGGATATTAAGTAAAGATCATGTTCCATGAAGATATTTTGTAAATTTCCTACTGTATATATATCAAAAATTAATTTTTGAATAGTAATATGCATTGCTAAGAACTTCATTTGCACAACTTTAAAGGAAATTTTGTCAATATTTAGATTTTTTTGCACCCTCAGATTCCAGATTTTTTTGGCCAAATCTGGTCCGATCCTAACAAACCATACATCAATGGAAAGCTTATTTATTCAGAATTCAGATGAAGTATAAATCTCAATTAAAAAAATTGACCCTAATGACTGGTTTTGTGGTCCAGGGTCACATTTCACATCAGCGCTCGGTTTGTAAACAAGTGGATGATTCGCCATCAGTGTGAAAAAACAGTGTAGGATTCACATTGAAATAATTTTCACTCAGAAACTGCTAGTAAATTTCACTAATAATTAGAAATGGCAAATAACTACGGAAGCCCATTTTCATCACGGAATAAAATAATGAAAAAGGTAACCACGACTTTGTCTCACAATTTTGAGCTTATATGTCACAATTCAGGCTTTGTTTCTCACAACTGTAAGGAAAAAAGTCAGAATTGCGAGATATAAACACAGAATTCTGAATTTTTCTCAGAATAACCTTAACCCTAATGCATTTCTTTGTTTATGTCTTGCAATTTTGAGTTCTGAATTCAATTCTTTTTTAAAACAAAGCAAGGATTGTGAGAAAAATGTCTTTTAAATCATTAGATTTGGATTGGTTATCAGCTGCTGCTAGTACTCACAGTGATACTCCTGATGAAGATGCAAATACACAGCGGATCAGAAACGAATCAAATTGGGCTTCAGATCAAATAAACAGCGTGAGTGTGAGAGCGGCCTACAGGAACACCAGCAGATCTGGAGAATAACTACAGCAGCTCATCACTGACCTTCACAGGTCATCATGGGTCCGGGCTCGAAGCCCTCGTCACAGCTGCACTCAAACGCTCCCTCCACGTTTGTGCAGGTGCCGTTCCCACACGGGTTCCCCAGCTCACACTCGTTTGTGTCTGATGACGGAGAACGCAGGAAACACACACACACACACACACACACACACACACACACACACACACACACACACACACACACACAGACACACACACACACACACACGTGAGCTCACGTTCAACACACTCCTCATCATCCTCGATCGTGTGTTCAAACACAAAGAGATAATACTAGTAATATTATCAATATAACTGCAACAGAGAAAAAAACCTGAACTGATCTGAATAATGACTCTATTATCTCCTGAAATAGAATTTGTTTCATAATTGATGAATTGTAAAAGATTTTAAATGACACTATTATTGAACCGAACTGAATCAATAATGAACCAAACAGAATCAACATTAAACTGACTGAAACAACAATGAAATGAACTAAATTCAAATTGCACTGAAAAGATCTGAATAATGACACTATTGTTCTTCTGTAGAGCTGATAACAGCTGAATTTTTCATAATTAATGAATTTTTAAATATTTTAATGACACTTTTAATAAACTGAATTGAATCAACATTGAACTGAACTGAAAAATGTCCCTATTGAGCTTTTTTACAGGTGAAACTGAATTTGTTCAATAATTATTGAATTTTGAAACATTTTAATGACACCATTGTATTTGAACTGAATCAACACTGAACCGAATCAACATTAAACTGAATTGAATCTACCCTGATCTGAAATGAATCATCAGAGAACTGAATCAATATTAAACTGAACTGAATCAACAATGAACTGAACTGATATGAATAATGTAAAGCTGCTTTACAGCTGAAATTGAACTTGTTTTCATAATTGATGAATTTTGCAACATTAACACTGCAATTTTCCTGTGATTTCTGTGAAGATTGGTTTAAACACACACCTTCACAGTTGATCCCCGTGAAGTTGAGCCGGTAGCCGAAGGGGCATTCGCAGCGGAACGTCCCGTCTGTGTTGATGCAGTGGCCGTTCTTGCAGATGCCGGGGTTTTCTGAACACTCGTCCACATCTGAAACACACAACTGATCAGTCTGTGCTCACAAACACACGTGTGCGAGTCGGATTCAGAGACACTCACCCACAGCCTTGTCGTCTATAGTGATGATTCTACCAGATGCAGGACACAGAGATTTGTATGCTGTTGAAACAAACACACACAATAACTGTTACTGCCATCAGATCGTGTGTGTGCGTGTGTGTGTGTGTGTGTGTGTGTACTCACCCTCCTCCTCCAGAGAGGGGCAGATCTCACATGGGTCGCCCCATCCCTCACCCGGCATCACGCTGCAGCAGCAGGAGCCTTTAGTTGTGTTGAAGGGCTTCGGAGCCTGACAGCGTCCGTTCTCAAACTTAGTGTAACAGTAATTCACACGAATATCTGACGACAAGAAACAGACATCAGGCATGTGATCAGCTAGAGACAAAAAAGACAAAAAATCTGACCACGTCCCCAGCACTTATTATTAAAAATATATATATTTTAGCACATTAAAAGATATATCTTATATTGTAATAATACATACTATTGTCCTGTAAAAAAATAAAAAGCAGCATTTAATAACATGATAACAATATAATATAATAAAGTACTATAATATATTATAGTAAAGTATATAGAATTGTTATTACTATTAAAGTACCTGGAAACATTACAATTATTAATGATTTTGAAATAAATATCTTCTGCTCATCAAGGCTGAGTTTATTTGATCAAAATAAAGTAAAAAAAAACAAAAAAACAGCAATATTGTGGAATATTATTACAAATTTAAAAATTTTAATATATTATAAAATGTAATGTTATTTCTGTGATGCAAAGCAGAATTTTCATCATCATTACTCCGGTTTTCAGTGTCGCATGATCTTTTAGAAATCATTACAATTTATTTGACTCTCAAGAAACATTTCTGATTATTATGAAAACAATTTTGCTGCTTCATATTTTGTGTGGAAACGGTGATCGCTCTACAGGCCATCCACATTAAAGGAACACTCCACTTTTTTTGGAAATAGGCTCATTCTCCAACTCCCCCAGAGTTAATAAGTTGAGTTTTACCGTTTTTGAATCCATTCAGCCGATCTCCGGATCTGGCGAGAGCACTTTTAGCATAGCTTAGCATAGATCATTGAATCTGATTAGACCAGAAGCATCGCGTTCAAAAACGATCAAAGAGTTTCGATATTTGTCCTATTTAAAACTTGACTCTTCTGTAGTTATATCGTGTACTAAGACCGGCGGAAAATGAAAAGTTGCGATTTTCTAGGCTGATATGATTAAGAACTATGCTCTCATTCCGGCGTAATAATCAAGGAACTTTGCTGCCGTAACATGGCCGCAGCAGGCGCAGTGATATTACGCAGCGCCTGAAAGTAGTCCCCAGCTATATTATAACTAGTTACCTAGCTGGGGTCTACTTTCAGGCGCTGCATAATATCACTGCGCCTGCTGCGGCCATGTTACGGCAGCAAAGTTCCTTGATTATTACGCCGGAATGAGAGTATAGTTCCTTGCCAAATAGGACTAGAAAATCGCAACTTTTCATTTTCATTTGAGCCTATTTCCAAAAAAAGTGGAGTGTTCCTTTAATGTTAATCTAACAATAAAAGAAAAGATTGCTGCTCTTGATTGAACTGCTTTTGCAGTTTTAATAATCAATTTGTTTGTAATGAACACACTTCAGTAATTTTAACATTTGATTATTAGTTTTATTTCTTGAATGCTTTTGTTTAGATGTAAAATGAAAAAAGTAATGCACTATTTGTAATATTTGTTCTACTGTTGTTTATTTTTTTGCATCTGTTCTTATTTATAATAACAGATCAAATAAAAATGAGCTATATTGTGATTATTAATATGGTAATTATTATCAAGAAAAGAACTGGAGAAAAAGATGCAACGTTGCTACGTGATTTTGCTTTGGAACCTTTAACTAGATTTTTCTCAGAACTGACTTTGCTGACTTCATCGGCTTCAAACGGACGTAGATTCCAACAAATTATACATCATTTTGAAGGTCTTTTAATGGAGAATAATAAAAAAAAATTCTAAATTTGCTCATTGTGACTCATTTTGCCAGCACAGGTTACATTTTTTGTGTAAAGCTGCCAATTATCCTTAGAATCACTGGAGAAGAATAATTTGGGAAGAACCGTTTGTGAAGAATTATTTGAGAAGAATCATTTGGGAAGAATTATTTGAGAAGAATCAAATCAGAAGAATAATTTGGGTAGAGTCAATTAAGAAGAATCAATTGAGAAGAACTACTTAAGAAAGAATAAAGCTCATTGTTTCTTAAACGGAAATAAGGTGACTTGTTAAAAATAAATATGCATATAAAATTGACATACATCAGGAAATTACTTTCAATAAAGATAAATAAACATGAGATTCAGAGATGCAGATGATCCTTCTCAAATGACTCTTCCCTAATGATGCTTCCCAAATGGTTCTTTCTCAGATGATTCATCAATGCAATGCAATTATCAATAAATTTATTTAACGAACATGGGCTATGGACATGATCATTGTCCTGTAGTGGATGTGTCTAAACATCACGTGTGTGTGTGTGTATCTATTTTAGTGACAATTTTATACCCGGAAGCGAGCTGAATCTGATAAAAGCAGTCAGTAAATAAATAAACCAATGAAAAATCTCAATGCAAATATACTCTTTATAACTAACTGTATATAGAAACAATAGCAGTCTATGAAATGACCCCATTCAGATATATGTGTGTGTGTGTGTGTGTGTGTGTGTGTGTGTGTGTGTGTGTGTGTGTGTGTGTGTGTGTGTGTGTGTGTGTGTGTGTGTGTGTGTGTGTGTGTGCATGTGTGTGTTGAGAAAGAGATGGGCGGCTATGTTGCTGTTTTTCCCTGAGGCCTGTTTTTCATTTGTAAAGAAGCCTTTACACCCTCTACACAGGCACACGCACACACACACACACACACACACACACACACACACACACACACACACACACACACACACCCTGTCCTGTCCTGTCCATGGAGTCAGAATGGAAAGTGTGAGCAAGTGAAAGAAAACAAATGAACGAACTGCCTTGTGTTCCGTCTCCTTCCTGCTTCATGAGGAACACATCATTCTCTCATTAAACATGACGAGATTCCTGACTGATGACCTGCAGCATCACGTTTTCAAAAACTTGGTGTGCGGGAATGAAGACCTGTGGAATTGTGGGATGTATCTGCGGTAACTCACCCACACATCTCTTTCCGGTCGAGGACAGCTGGAATCCCTCCGGACACTCGCACCTGAAGCTGCCCGGCGTGTTCACACACTTGCCAAAGATGCAGATCTCTGCGGTCTGAGAACATTCGTCGATATCTGAGCAAACACACACACACACACACACACACACACACACACACACACAGATGAAGCGGTTTGAACACACTCGCTGTGAGCGCTAGCGCTAGTGATGCCGTGACCATCGTCCAGAGCCTCACTGACCTTCACACCTGTCGTTCTGCAGGAAGTATCCAGGAGGACAGATGCACCTGTAGGATCCGTCCAGATTCTGGCACATTCCCGGGCCGCAGGTGCCAGGGTTGATCAAACACTCGTTGATGTCTGAGCAGAAGAGACGTGATGAACAGTGGTGGGCAAAATTATTAGAACACTAGTGTCTTCACCAGCTAAAAAAATGGTTTTAAGTGAGTTATTTCTATCTTTTGCTGTAGTGTGTCAGCAGGAAATATCAGTTTACATTTCCAAACATTCATTTAGCAATTAATTGTAATAATCCAGTGAGATTTTTTAGATGTGATCTGATCATCATCAGTCTGTCTGGAGTGACATGAAGAAACAGAACAAACTGAGACTAAATCCAGAAGAACTGTGTCTCGAGACGCTTCGGGAAACCTCCTGCGAAGCTCCTGAGAAACTCTGCTCAAGAGGACAAAAGCTGCTTTAAACAAAGCATGCTCACAACAAATGTTGATTTAGTTTAGTTCATAGAAGTTAATTGATAAAGAAAATCTATTTATGACTTTCTTTTTTTTGAAAACATCCTCATTTTCACAAGTGCCTAAAACTTTTAACAGCACTGTAGCTTTGCAGGTAGCTTTCTTGAAGCGTCTTGGAGACACAGTTCTTCTGGATTTAGTTTGTTCTGTTTCTTCATGTCATTCCAGACAGACTGATGATGATCAGATCAGATCTCTGTGTGGAGCAAACTAAAATCTCACTGAATTATTACAATTAATGGCCAAATGAATGTTTGGAAATGTAAACTGATATTTCCTACTGACACACTACAGCACAAGATAGAAATAACTGACTTTAAACCATTTTTTTAGCTGCTGAAAATACTAGTGTTCTAATCATTTTGGCGACCACTATAAACACACATAGGTACACACACACTGCAGGTCCAGCAGAGCAGCTTCAGGACTCACCCACACACATCCGGCCATCAGGAGAGAGTTTATACCCGTCCAGACACACGCACACAAACGAGCCCACCGTGTTGATGCAGTTTCCATTCCGACACAAGCCCCTGAGCGATGAGCACTCGTCTGTGTCTGAATGATACAAACAAAACAGAGCCGTTAATACACAAACACATATCTTTCTGCTGTGGAATTATTAAATATTCTGTGCTTATTTGTAAACTTTTACATAACAGCTTCATGCTTCAAGTCAACAAGAAATTAATAATGATAGTAAAAGAAAACAGTATCATCATTAAAACATCATTCGTTAACACTTGTGCGTGTGTGTGTGTGTACCGATGCAGTCGTTGTTGTGTGACAGCTGGAATCCTGGGTAACACAGACAGTTGTAGGAGCCCACAGTGTTCTTACAGGTTCCATTTCCACACGGCTGACGCTCGCACTCGTCCACATCTGAACACAGACCACAGACGGTCGGTTAATTATGAACACAGACCACAAACGGTCAGTTAGTTATGAACACAGACCACAGACGATTGGTTAGTTATGAACACTGGGACCACAGACGGTCGGTTAGTTATGAACACAGACCACAGACGGTCAGTTAGTTATGAACACTGGGACCACAGACGGTCAGTTAGTTATGAACACAGACCACAGACGGTCAGTTAGTTATGAACACAGACCACAAACGGTCAGTTAGTTATGAACACAGACCACAGACGATTGGTTAGTTATGAACACTGGGACCACAGACGGTCGGTTAGTTATGAACACAGACCACAGACGGTCAGTTAGTTATGAACACTGGGACCACAGACGGTCAGTTAGTTATGAACACAGACCACAGACGGTCAGTTAGTTATGAACACAGACCACAGACGTTCGGTTAGTTATGAACACTGAGACCACAGACAGTCTGTTAGTTATGAACACTGAGACCACAGACGGTCGGTTAGTTATGAACACAGACCACAGACGAACGGTTAGTTATGAACACTGAGACCACAGACAGTCTGTTAGTTATGAACACTGAGACCACAGACGGTCGGTTAGTTATGAACACTGAGACCACAGACGGTCGGTTAGTTATGAACACAGACCACAGACGAAAGGTTAGTTATGAACACAGACCACAGACGAATGGTTAGTTATGAACACAGACCACAGACGGATGGTTATGAACTCTGAGACCACAGACGGTCGGTTAGTTATGAACACACAGACCACAGACGGTCGGTTAGTTATGAACACACAGACCACAGACGGTCGGTTAGTTATGAACACAGACCACAGACGAATGGTTAGTTATGAACACAGACCACAGACGGATGGTTATGAACTCTGAGACCACAGACGGTCGGTTAGTTATGAACACACAGACCACAGACGGTCGGTTAGTTATGAACACAGACCACAGACGAACGGTTAGTTATGAACACTGAGACCACAGACAGTCTGTTAGTTATGAACACTGAGACCACAGACGGTCGGTTAGTTATGAACACTGAGACCACAGACGGTCGGTTAGTTATGAACACAGACCACAGACGAAAGGTTAGTTATGAACACAGACCACAGACGAATGGTTAGTTATGAACACAGACCACAGACGGATGGTTATGAACTCTGAGACCACAGACGGTCGGTTAGTTATGAACACAGACCACAGACGAAAGGTTAGTTATGAACACAGACCACAGACGAATGGTTAGTTATGAACACAGACCACAGACGGATGGTTATGAACTCTGAGACCACAGACGGTCGGTTAGTTATGAACACACAGACCACAGACGGTCGGTTAGTTATGAACACACAGACCACAGACGGTCGGTTAGTTATGAACACAGACCACAGACGGTCGGTTAGTTATGAACACTGAGACCACAGACGAACGGTTAGTTATGAACACAGACCACAGACGAACGGTTAGTTATGAACACAGACCACAGACGGTCGGTTAGTTATGAACACACAGACCACAGACGGTCGGTTAGTTATGAACACACAGACCACAGACGGTCGGTTAGTTATGAACACAGACCACAGACGAACGGTTAGTTAAGAACACAGACCACAGACGATCGGTTAGTTATGAACACTGAGACCACAGACGGTCGGTTAGTTATGAACACTGAGACCACAGACAGTCGGTTAGTTAAGAACACTGAGACCACAGACGGTCGGTTACAGGGTTTCTGCAGGATTTTTAAGCTCAAATTTAAGACTTTTTTTAGACCTTTTTAAGACCTGCACAAATAAAATTAATACCATATGCGCGTGGTAGGGCAATGTCTATGGTAAACTATTAAACTGTAAAATGACTGTAAAAAGCATGATTTACAGTTCAGATAGAAGTTTTCAGGAAAACAAAAAGTTTTATAAAATGATACACTTCACATTTCAGCCTTTAAACCATTTTTTAAGAAAATGAATGAGTCAATAATTTTAATTATTACATTAATTTAAACAATTATTATCAATAAATTATTATATTAAGTAAATAACCTACAAACAGATTTTACTGTTTAGATTTTTATAATGAATTATCTTCTTATTGACCCACTAGTTCACATGTACAGCTCTGTGTGTTTGCAAGGTAAAAACATGGGTCGATTTTCACATTGGTCTGAACAAAAAAACTAATGTTCCTGCCGTACCGGAGGCTGCAGTTCTAGGACCCTATTTTTTGGGACAGCGCTATCTACTCCAACAGAAGAGACCTGATTCAAACATTAAACAAACAGATGCAAAGACTAGATCCATGGAAACTATTCATTTTTTATCTTTCCATCTTATTTTTAATGTAAGAGCTGGCGTGAACCGCTTGAAGGGGAGTCAGCAATCTCCATTTAGCCTTTTTAGCTGTGCAAAACAGTTCATTGTGATGCTGGATGTTGTAAATTAGTATTTGTATTCAAATTATTTTACATTTATTGAAGTACTAATAATCACACCAATTTGTACTGCAAGTGTTTTACCATTTACTGCACTTTAAGTTTGTCACACATCAGACGTGAAGCGCTGCGGCTAATGAACTGAAGTCTCTCACAGACAAGTCTTTCTTTCCAAGAAAACTGAATTTAAAACCAGAATATATAGAATATATTGAAATAAATTAGGTTAAATATTTCAAGAGGGTTACCAGCGGGTATGTTTAGGGTTAGGAGTTGGTTAGGACAATAATTAAGTGTATACAATTAAACAACTACATAATTCCTTAAAAAATAATAATATAAAGAATTGAATAGCAAGTGCTATAAAATAACATGAGCCACTAATATTTGGTCATTTAGCAGATGCTTTTATCCAAAGCAACTTATAAATGAGGACAATGGAAGCAATCAAAATCAACAAAAGAGCAATGGTACGCAACTGCTATAACAAGCCTCAGTTAGCTTAACGCAGTACACACAGCAAGGTTTTTTTTTTTTTTTTAAGAATAGAATTATAATAGAGAGTGCTAGAGTTAGAGGGTCAAATAAAGATGGAAGATGTGTTTTTAGCCGATTCTTGAAGATGGTTAAGGACTCTGCTGGGATTGAGTTGGGCAGGTCATTCCACCAGGAGGGAACAGTTAATGTAAAAGTCTGTGAAAGTGATTGTGTGCCTCTTTGGGATGAACAATAAAGCGACGTTCACTTGCAGAACGTTAGCTTCTAGAGGCACATAAGTCTGAAGTAATTAATTTAGGTAAAGGGGTGCAGAGCAGGTGGTCGTAGCTATTGGTAGCCAGTGCAAATTGATAAACAGAGGTGTGATGTTCTTCATTCTGTCTTACATTATTTTTGGCTCATTAAAAATTAATCTTGCAGCACGTTCTGGATTAATTGTAACGGTTTGATAGAACTGGCTGGAAGACCTGACACAATACATACATACAAAAAAATAAATACAATAAATAAATAAAATAATTTAAAAAAAAATAAATAAATAAAACTATAGGGTCCTAGAAATCCAGTTCTGAAACTACAGCCTCCGGTATTGCATGAATACACTACTCACAACAACAGCCTTATTGAACACATGCACATTCATTCTCTGCCAGCAGGAGGCGCTTTCGAATGGTTTCCGTGGTAACAGCAGAACACAAAGCAGCACGTGCTGCGCTCATATTTATTTATAGCTTTTTGAAGTTTAATCGTCACATTAAGCTGCATCGTGATTCTGGTCTGTACCCAAATTTAAGACCTCTTGAAATCATAATTAAGACTTTCTTGTACAATTTAAGACTTTTTATGACCTTAAATTTGCTAAAGTAAATTTAAGACGTTTTAAGACTTTTTAAGGACCCGCGGAAACCCTGGGTTAGTTAAGAACACTGAGACCACAGACGGTCGGTTAGTTATGAACACTGAGACCACAGACGGTCGGTTAGTTAAAAACACAGACCACAGACGGTCGGTTAGTTATGAACACTGAGACCACAGACGGTCGGTTAGTTAAAAACACAGACCACAGACGGTCGGTTAGTTATGAACAGACCACATATGGTTAGTTAGTTAGTTAGTTAGTTATGAACTCAGAGGTTTAATTAGTTATGAACATAGACAGTTAGTTGGTTGTGAACACAGACCACAGAAGGCTAGTTAGTTATGAACACGTGTAGTTGGTTAATTATAAATACAGACAGTTAGTTAGTTAGTTATGAACACAGACCACAGAAGGTTAGTTAGTTATCTACATGAGGATGTACCACAGACAGATATATGAACAGACAGACAGATAGGTGTGTGAGGCTGATCTCTCACCGATACACAGGTCTGGCGTGGATTTGAAGCCGTTGGGGCAGATGCAGCGGTAACTACCCACCATGTCAATACACTGACCAGGACTGCAGATGTTTGGATTCTCAGCACACTCGTTACGATCTGAGAGGAAGAGTCAAACATCATCATCATCATCATCATCACACACACTATGAGCGATATGAGATATTTCCATTACACACACACTCACCGACACACTGCTGGGTGGGAGTTTGCCGATATCCAGGTTTACACTCGCAGCGGAAACTTCCAGGAACGTTCAGACAGACGGCGTTCTGCTGACACACCGGCCCGTTCTGACACTCGTCAATATCTGCACACACATCATTCACAGAGCGCTGAGAGTCAATCATCTTATTTCATTTATACAGATTGTCACAGATCCTGCCACATTTTTTGTTTGTTATTACAGGTTTTACTCTCCAGAGGGGCGTAACATGGACTCTTATTTGATAAAATACAGTCATATCAAAGCATTTCAGTAATATGTTTCACTATACTACGATGTTTATTATTTATTGATATAAAACCATCAATTGTCATGAATTAAGGTTTTGAATTACTAACAGACAACATTTTTGTGCTTGAACTTTTTTCCTAACAGGCTGACAGACATATATGCAAACATGATAATCTAAAATAAAGAGGTATAATATTATTATTATTAGAGCTCTTACCCTCACAGATCAGCAGCTTGTCATTATAGACAAAACCCATCGGACATTCACAACGGAAACTGCCGATCATGTTGATACACACACCGTTCTCACACACACCGGAAATCTCACGGCACTCGTCGATGTCTGCGGTTCACACACACACACACACACACACACACACACACACACACACACACACAGAGGATGTATGTGAAGTCTTGCAGACACAGAACTGTGTGTTTGAACGTCTTTGAGTGTGTCTGTGTGTTTACCAATGACTTGACCGGTGTAAATGTCAATGAAATATCCAGGTTTCTCACTTCCACACAGCACAGCGAACTCATCTGCAGCAGAGAACAGCGTTACAGTCATGACTGTGTGTTTGTCGGTGTATCTGAAGAATTTTTAAAATTAATTTAAGGCTTTTTAAGACCTTTTTTAAGACCTGCACAAAATGTTTAATATATGAGAGGTAGGGCAAAGTCAATTTAAACAACTTTACAGTTCAAATTAAGATTCTGACAAAAACAAAAACTAAAAAAAAAAAAAATCTTTACATTTATTTTTTTTTTAAGAAAAGAGAGTCCCAATTATAAATGATTATATACTGTATATATTCATTTGAAAAAAAAAGAAAAAAATTAGTGCTGTCAAACGATCAATCACATCCAAAATAAAACTTTTTGTTTACATAATATATCTGTGTACTGTGTATATTTATTATGCATATATAAATACACACACATGCATGTAAATATTTCAGAAAAATATGTTTACATTTGAAATATATTTATATATATAATATAAATTTTATGAACATAAATATATATACATGTAAATGCATGTACATATTTTCAAAATATATACTGTATGTGTGTGCATTTATATATACATAATAAACATACACAGTACACACACAAACTGTATATGCAAACAAAAACTTTTATTTTGGATGCGATTAATTGTTTGACAGCACTAATGAAAATATATATTCCAAATCATACATATATATATATATATATATATATATATATATATATATATATATATGCAATTGTACCATGTTTTTAGTTTGAAACACACAACCCTCACATTTATTTAATCAAATCACAGCCTTTTAAGGTTAATCATAGTAAAATTCCTGTTTTTCTGTCCAAAAACTTAAGACCTATTGAAATAATAATTACGATTTTTCTTGACAATATAAGATATTTAGGACATTTACAGCCTTGAACTTGATCAAAATAAATTTAAGATTTTTAAAGACCCTGGTTCATTTGCCAAATCCCTGACAATATTCAATAAATGGCTAAAAACCCCTCTCATGCATTTCACTATTTTTCAACCCCTCTCTGTTCTTGCCTGTTCTCGTCTAGACACAAACACGTTTGAAACTTTCTCATGCTATTTCCTCCTCAGATGAATGGCTTGTTGTACTCCTCATGTGCTTCAGATGATAGTGTGTGCTAAATGAATGAGTGTTTGTGTGTCTCACTGGTGCTGGGGACGGGACACTGCTCGCAGGGTTTATTCCAGGCCCGGCCGATGTTATACGAGCAGCAGCAGAACTTCTTGGTCATGTTGAAGGTCAGCTCTCCATCACATGTGGCGTTATCAGAGTAGTAGTTCCTGTAGCACAAGCTCTTCCTCATGTCTGAACACACAGCACAACAAACGCATCACAGTCTGCTCTGAGGGAAACCGCTGGCGTGACGCGTGTAGCGTGACTCACCCATGCAGTTGTTTCCTCCGTTGATCTGCATGTACTCCGGAGGGCAGATGCAAGTGTAGTTCCCAATGGTGTTGTAACACTGACCCGGACCACAGATGCCTTGATGCTCACACTCATTCACATCTACACACACACAATTAATCAATATTTTAATTCAAATGCATTTTAAACAATCTATTTATAGAATGGAGTATATGACTGACCAACTCCAACTGAAACTGGACATTTTTATACAAAGGTGGACACCTGCTACAATGTATTTGGACACATTGAAAATGAACTGATCGGTAAGGAAACTTGATTTATTCCCTGTTGTATTATGTGCGTAGGTTCAGTAATCATACCGAACTGTGAGGTTAAAACCGAGGTACGTACCGAACCGTCATATTTGTGTATCGTTACACCCCTATTTCGTGCAAATGTTTTATGTAGCAAAAAAATAAATAAATAAAAAAAAGGCTAAAGTCAGACCATTCTGTTTTTGCTTTAAATCCTGAAATTATAATTAAAATCAAAAACAATGGCTCATGCAACATGTGTGTGGCATCTTTGTTTGGATCGTGATTAAGATGCAGTGGTTGCCTTTAATTTCTAATACCTACAGATATTTTTGTTTTATAAAGCAAATAGCCAATAAATAAATTTGCTTGAAAAAAAATAAAATAAACAAAATAAAAATACTCAGCAACCAGTATCAGAATCAACCAAATTCCTAATTAAAAAAATCTGATTCTAAATAGGCCCTGATGGGTGCATCATTAATTAAATTATAAATAAAAGGCCTCAAATTGGAAATAGAATCTGATGTCTTTTTCTATCAATTCTTCAATAGGTAGATCTTGTCTTTCATAAAGGCCGAGGTCAGGGATCTTGGGCTTAAAAAGTTGGTGACCACTGTTGTATGTGCTTTCTTTCTACTCTTCTTATTTATTTGTATCATTTCTTTTTTTTTTTAAGTCACTGCTGCTGTCAAGGAATGTTTAGTTCATTGTTTGTAATTTGCTTTAATGTATAAACTGTATAAACTGACTCACACTTTTGTTGCTTCGTGCTAATGTTTTATAATGATGCTGGAAAAACAGTGTACAGACACGACAGAAATAAAGCTGACTTTGTGAGAGCGACAGAGAGAGTGTGTGAAAGAGGAAGTCGGACTGACCTTCACAGATCCTGGTGTCTTCATTGAGTGCAAAACCTTTCGGACATTCACAGTGAAAACTGCCAAACGTGTTGATGCAGTTTCCTCCCTGACACAGACCAGGCAGCTCCTGACACTCGTTGATATCTGACACACAGACAGAGAGGTCAGCATGCAGCACTGGAGGACGGAAGTGTGTGTGTGTGTGTGTGTGTGTGTGTGTGTGTGTGTATGTGCTGTAGATCTACCCTCTAGTATCACAGTGATGGGATTGGGTCGGAATCCTTCTCCTCCAGGACACAGAACCCTGTACTCCGCTGAGAGAAACAAACAACACATCAGAGAATGATAACTATCCAACAACTATAATTATAATCATTAACGATAACTGTAATGACAACCATAATGATAATTATGCTTTTGCTACACATACATCCTACGTCATCCACCGGAACAGCTTCAGCGTATGACAGTTAGCAGAAGTGAAAGAAAAGTGTTTATAACGTTTTAAATAAGGATTTTTTTACCCCCGGAGCTGTGTGAGGCATGTTTTATTATGGATGGATGCGCTTTATTTGACTACTTTTGGACTGTTGAACAGAAACACCGACCTACTGCCATTATAACGCTTGGAAGAGCAAGGTCAAATTTTAAAATAACTCCGATTGGATTCGTCTGAAAGAAGAAAGTCATATACACATAGAATGCCTTGAGTAAAACATGGGCTAATTTTCATTTTGGGGAGAACTAACCCCTTTAACAATAACGATAACTATAATGCTAGTTATAATAGCAGTGAATGAATGGAGAGCTCGCAAATGTGTATGTGTGTGTGTGTGTGTGTGTGTGTGTGTGTGTGTGCATGTGTTTGTGTGTATGTGTGTGTGTGTGTGTGTGTGTGTGTGTGTGTGTGTGTGTGTGTACGCGTTTTTGTGAAAAGTCAGGACATAGATGTGTATAATGACAAAGGTATGACAGGTATTACAAGGTGAAGGTGACATCTCAAGACATTGACCCATGTCCCCACTTTTCAAAACGCTTATAAATCACTCAGAATTAGTTTTTTTGGGGGAAAGTTGAAATGCACAGCCTCCTGTAAGGGGTAGGTTTAGGTGTAGGGTTGGTGTAGGACAATAGCACATACAGTAAGTACAGTATAAAAACCATTACGCCTATGGGATGTCCCCACTTTTCATAAAAACGAACATGTGTGTGTGTGTGTGTGTGTGTGCATGTGTTTGTGTGTATGTGTGTGTGAGTGTATGTGTGTGTGCATGTGTTTGTGAGTGTGTGTGTGCGTATGTGTGTGTGTGTGTGCATGTGTTTGTGAGTGTGTGTGTGTGTGTGAGTGAGTGTGAGTGTGTGTGTGTGAGTGTGTGTGTGTGTGCGTATGTGTGTGTGTGTGTGTGTGCATGTGTTTGTGAGTGTGTGTGTGTGTGTGTGTGTGTGTGTGTGTGTGTGTGTGTGTGTGTGTGTGTGTGTGAGTGTGTTTGTGTGTATGTGTGTGTGTGTGAGTGTGTGTGTGTGTGTGTGTGTGTGTGTGTGTGTGTGTGTGTGTGTGTGCGTGTGTTTGTGAGTGTGTGTGTGCGTGTGTGTGTGTGTGTGTGTGTGCGTGTGTGTGTTTGTGAGTGTGTGTGTGTGTGTGTGTGTGTGCGTGTGTGTGTGTGTTAGTGTGTGTGTGTGTGTGTGTTAGTGTGTGTTAGTGTGTGCGTGTTTTTGTGACATATGAGGACACAAATTTGTATAATGACAAGGGTATGACAGGTATTACAAGGAGAAGGTGATTTATGAGGACATTTCCCCATGTACACATATTTCAAAAAGCTTATAAATCACACAGAATGAGTTTTTTTGAGAAAGTAAAAATGCACAAAGTTTCCTGTAAGGGTTAGGGTTAGGTGTAGGGTGATAGAAAATACAGTTAGTACATTATAAAAACCATTACGCCTATGAAATGTCCCCACAATTCACAAAAACAAACGTGTGTGTGTGTGGGCATGTGTGTGTGTGACTCACTGGAGTTGAGCAGTGGACAGGACTCGCAGGGTGACCCCCAGGCCTGACCCAGAGAGCAGCAGCAGGAGGCTTTGGAAACTCCCACCCCGATCTCGGTCGAGCAGTCCAGACTGTCGGAGAAATCGCCGCGATTTCGCACCTCCAGGTAGCAGTTTCCAGAGCGAGTGTCTGCAAGACAGACAGACAGAGACATCATGAGTTCTGCGGCGCAGGCGGCGTGAGCTGCAGCTGCTGGGGTTCAGGCGTCTCACCGACACAGCCGACTCCGGTGGGGTTGAGCTCGAAGTCCGGCGGACAGCTGCAGATGTAACTGCCCGGCGTGTTCAGACACAGGCCGCTGATGCAGGTGGTGGGGTTAGCGCACTCGTTCACGTCTGACACAGAACAGAGAGAGAACAGAGGGATGAGACGAGCGCAGAGATCATACATGTCATGTGTCTGGGGTCTCATTTAGGGCTGCACGATAAATCGCAATAATATCGCAATCGATATTAGGCAAAAGCTGCAATTATCATGCGCATCATATCATGCGGTTCTGTGATCAGTAGTAAATCTCCATCTGAAGGCCAGAGAAACTCCAAATACGCCCCACAGAAGAAATCCAGGAAATCCCTATCGCTGCAGATGAATAAACAGAAGATTTAACTGCTTTCATTGATTCAACGTGACTAATAAACACACGACTACGACAATATATGTGACCCTGGAGCACAAAACCAGTCTTAAGTCGCTGGGGTATATTTGTAGCAATAGCCAAAAATACATGGTATGGGTCAAAATCATTGATTTTTCTTTTATGCCAAAAATCATTAGGATATTAAGTAAAGATCATGTTCCATGAAGATGTTTTGTAAGTTTCCTACTGTAAATATATCAAAACTTAATTTGTGATTAGTAATATGCATTGCTTAGAACTTAATTTGGACAACTTTAAAGGTGATTTTCTCAATATTTTGATTTTTTTGCTCCCTCAGATTCCAGATTTTCAAATAGTTGTATCTCAGACAAATATTGTCCGATCCTAACAAATCATACATCAATGGAAAGATTATTTATTTATTCAGCTTTCAGATGATGTACAAATCTCAATTTAATAAAACTGACCCTTATGACTGGTTTTAAGGTCCAGTGTCACATACGATTTTTCTGAGTTCTTCTTCTTATAATTTTCATTATAATAAAAGTATAATGCAATGACTTTATCACTGTTTAGAATACAATGAAATGCTGTGTGCCTTATTCTGTGGAAGAAGTCACATCATCTCAAAGAATTTATTTCAAAAACTCGACTGATCTTTTGAAGTGAGTTTGGAGTAAAACTTGTTATTAAATGTGGTATTTTCATGTGCTTTCAGATGGAGCAGCATTTACTACACAGAGCCGTAGTCCACTGAGAATCTACACAAAAAACTTTATTATTGCAGCTTGATTTCATAATATCGGTGATATCGTCTGCGATTATGAACGTGGTTTTGCGTAGCTTGTCAGTGAACTATCAAACTATACATAAAAACAAAACTGTTTAAAATAGTTATCAGATAAATATTTTAGAATAGAGTTGATCTCATTCATTTCCACTGGCCAAATAGTATTTCAATGGTTGATCCCAGACCTGTGCAGTTTCCTCCGCTACGGTCCAGCTCGTACCCGGGGTCACACAGACACCGGAACAGACCCGGGATGTTGCGACAGCGGCCGTTCACACAGATGTCTGCAAACGTGCACTCGTCTATGTCTGTGGAGACACACACACACACACACACACACACACACACACACACACACACACACACACACACACACACACACACACACACACACACACACACACACACACAAAACAGCTGTGATGCATTATGGGTCTTGATCTGGAGGAAATGGACTCGCAGGAAGCGGCAGGACTGCACCGCTCTGAGGCACACACACACACTCTCACTCAAGCATGCACACACACACACACACACACACACACACACACACACACACTCTCACTCACTCACTCACTCACTCACTCAAGCACACACACACACACACACAAAGATACACTCACAAACAAACACACACACACACACTCAGTGTTACGCACGCACGCACACACACACACGTACACATGCACGCGCCCACACACACGCACGCACGCGCATACACACACACAAACACACGCGCACACACACACACACACACACACACACACAAACAAACAAGCAAGCACACACACACACACACACACACTCAGTGTTACGCACGCACGCGCACACACACACACAGGTACACACGCACGCACACACACACGCACGCGCATACACACACTCAAACACACGCACACTCACACAAGCACACACACTCAAACACGCGCGACCACACATACACACACTCACTCACTCACTCAAGCACACACAGATACACACGCACTCACACACACACACACACACCCACACACACAAACAAACATAAATACACGCACACGCACACACACACGCACGCGCATACACACACTCAAACACACGCACACACACACACACACACACAAGCAAGCAAGCACACACACACACACACACACACACACAGAGATACTCACAAACAAACACACACACTCACACTCAGTGTTACGCACGCACGCGCACACACACACACACACACACACACAGGTACACACGCACGCACGCACGCCCGCACACACACACATACACACACTCAAACACACTCACACACGCACATACACTCAAACACGCGTGCGCCCACACACACACACACAAACGGAGGTCCAGTGTAAGAGCACTGCAGCATCCCACAACCAAACAACAACCTACAGTCAACATGAAGCAGCATTCACATGCAATCCAGACGGGATATACAGTGGGAATAAAGCAACACGAGATCGATTTGATACATCGGGATTTTAATGGATTTTAAGAAGTTGCCTTTAATATTAATAGGGTTATTATCATCAGTTATTTTAATTAATTAAGAAGATTAATTACGTTTTAACACCTGTTTTTACCAAGAGTGAAAACATTTATAATTATTAACAAAAAAATATGATGATAGTCGTCAACAATAAATATGATAACTTTAATATAACAATAACTATAGCGATAATCGTTACTGATAACTATAATATTAAATCATTAACAATAATTATGATGACAGGTAAGTCGGGAGGAGTGTCTCACCTTCACAGGCTTTCCCGTCTGCGGTGGGGATGAAGCCCATGTCACACTCACAGCGGTATCCACCGGCGACGTTCAGACAGTGTCCGTTCTCACACAGATTCACGTTCTCCGCACACTCATCCGTGTCTACAGAACACAGACACACGCATGCGTTAACCGCGGCATCATGTTGTGTGTGTGTGGGTTAGTATTTGTGGTTTACAGGGACACAAATTTGTTTAATGACATGGGTATGACAGAGGTATTACAATTTGAAGGTGGTTTATGAGGACTAGGGGTGTGTGTGTGTGTGTGTGTGTGTGTGTGTGTGTGTGTGAGAGAGAGAGTCCGTACCGACGCAGTAGAACCCGTCTCCCGTGAAGCCCTCTTTGCACAGGCAGCGGTAGGAGCCCATGGTGTTCATGCAGTCTGCGCTGGGGCTGCAGAGGTGCGTCCCGTTAGAACACTCGTCCAGATCTGCAACAGGAAACAGGAAACAGCTCTGCTGCACACCTGACCACCATCAGTCTAAACACAGCAGATCACGAGCGAGAGAGAGCGAGAGTTCGCACCTGTGCACTTGATCCCGTTCCCGATCCAGCCCGGAGCGCAGCTGCATCTGAAGCTGCCGGCGGTGTTCGTACAGGTCGCGTGTCGGTCGCAGTTATGAGCACCGATCTCACACTCGTTAATATCTAAATCACACAAACACACACACATGAAGAGAGCGTCACACACACACACGTGCTGCATTCACAAACACCATCTGCTCTGCTTGAAACAAAGTGGGAATATTTAAGTTTTCATGAACATGAAATATAGACACACATTTTTAGCAGAGTTGGCTGCAAAGTATTTTTCCCATAGAGCTTTGAAAAACAAAAAATGCCTTAAATCAAAAGTTAGAATTCAAGACTCATGGAGAATCACAACATTATAAACTTTAAAAAGTATTTGGAAATTGGATAAAGACTGAACTCAACAGGTTAAATATGGAAAAGAACAACAATCCTTGAAGAATTGCAAATGATTTAACAGAGTTAAATATTAATATATTAATTTAAAGTTGTTGATTGTATCTACAGAAAATATACATTTTAAGTTAATTGCAAGATATGCATAAATAGACAATAACTAATGGGACCTTAATGTATATATATATATATATATATATATATATATATATATATATATATATATATATATATATATATATATATATATATATATATATATATATATAGTTTTTTTAAATACATTTTTAATTTTTCAAATACACATTTTGTACTTTTAAGATGATTTGTTCGTCATGGCTCTCTGATTGGTGGAATATTCTGCACAGAATCATGGGTAATTTTCACCACAAATTTAGCTGTTAAAATTATTTCAAAAATAAGTTGCGAACGAATGGCTTCAACAAAAGCAAATGCCACTGATTAACAACCTCAGTGCAGGTCTGTCTTTAAAGGTTCACGAGTTATTAAAAATCAGTTTCACAGTGGAGAAAATTAATAACGTTTTTACTCTGCGCTCTATTGTGATGGACACGCCGTGTTCCCGTCGCACACATATGAAAGGAGCTTCATCTCTCACTGAACTCAAGTTCAAGTCTAATGACCCGTGAAAATGATGTTTGACCGTGTCCTGGAGCGTGACATCATTTCCTGTTGCAGGGCCTGAAATAATTGCGTCTGCTTAATCCCAGGATCCTGCGAGCAGTCAGTGTCCGTCTAATGAGATTGTTTAACGAGCGTGTCGCTGAACGTGTCTGATGAAGTTCAGCTGTGAGCCCTTCACATTCTGTTCCTTCATCGAGTCTCATTAGACTGCAGCTCTCCGTCTGTCCTCAAATAACCGGAGCGGAGCGACCTCTCTGTCTGCCTGCCCTGTGAGCACGCTGCGCTTTTATTAGAGCAAATCTAATCGGCAAAATATGCACAGCACACGTCCAGCTGACAGCGAATCAAAGCGATAAAACCAGAGAGAGGAAATAATGAAGCGCTTCGGTGTTTACTCCAAAATAAACCACTTAACTGGCCTGATGGGAACCGAGCTCAGATAAACAAGCTCATCAAGAAAGACTCATTATGACGTCAGTCAAATTACACAGAATTAACGCACGAACACATGAAGTGCTGAAAGAGAGTGAAGCTACATGACAAATGATTCTCAACAGCAGCGTAAACATATAAAATAACTAAATATGTGGAACTGAATAAATGCACAGCACATGACACACTTAAAAATTAATAAAACACTGAAAATGAATTATTAAATTAATTATTTTAAAGTAAAAACGATAAAAAAAACTTACTAAATACCATTAATTCATAAAAATGTGAAATTAAAATACATTATTTAAAACAAAAAATAACAAAAGTTAATAATAATAATAGTATTAATAAAATAATACAATAATGAAATTATTTAAATACAGTTTAAATTATTTTAAAATAAAAATCAAAACTAAAAAACTTAATTACAGGGGTTAAAGCAAAAAAAAATCTTTTGACTGAAAATTTTTCCTCAGCCAAACCCCGATCCACAGCCATACCTGTCACACACCCAGTTTAAGAGCCGTGTTTTTCTTCTTGTAATTAGGAGCGCTTGTCCTCCTAATTTAAAAAATTTAGGAGCACCTTCTAATCAATAATAAAAAATTCTGATCAAAAATTAGCCTTCTTAATACGAGGTGACATTTGACAAAGTGATTTACAGGGGAATTTTCTTTTTACTTTTGTAAATGCATTTTTCTAATTTTATTAAATATATGCAATGTTTCCTCTAGGATTTATTCCAGTTGTGGTGGCAGAACTATTTCCCATGGACCACGCCCCCTCCCCACCCAACAATCACCTGCACTCAGAATAAAATTTATATTAACTAAAAAAAAAGAAGTATATCTTTGAATAATTTAGTAAATAATAAAATAAGAACAAATAAATTAATGACAATCAATAGCACAAACAAAAATAATAACAAGATACAAATTAAATTATCAGTACTTAAATTTTTTCAGTTAGGTCTAACTATAATTATTCAACTGTAAAAAAGAAAAAAGAAAAAAAAAGGGCATTTTCTTTTTTGCAATGGCATAATTTTCATCTGTCAAATTCAAAAAAATGTTTATAAGCTTTTTAAAATTTCTATTTAAAAAAAAAATATTATTAAGAAGTAGAATAAGACAAATAAGTTACCAATTATATGAAATTAGTATTAATAAGAAATTAATTTGTACTACAGAGGTGGCACAGAAGAACACAAAAGTGGCTTGTAGGTACATTTTCAGATGTTTAATGAGGCTCAGAGGTGGCATGAGTGCAATTAAATTCATAAATTCATGTGGAGATTAATGTTTTAAATATGCAATTTTGAATACAGAACTATTAAATGATTTAAATAACTGAAATTATACAGTAGCCCCTGTGTTTGCTTTTAGAGATGCGCAGCGACTCAGCGGTTACTTTATTTGGAACTATTTTCGTTGATGATATAGAGCAAAAATGCAGTACTTGTTTATTGATCTGTTGTATTAAATCAATATCACATTTGCAAACTCCCTTAATAATTATTAAAAGCTGTCACTCTCCTTATCGCGATCTGTGCACAGATGAGAGCGCGCGAGTGAGTTCTCGAGACTCGAAAGCACGTGCAAATGTGATACATTCCGTCGGAACCTGCGGGAATCTGTAGAATGATTATTACCGCTAATAGCCGCAATCCCGCGCTGTTCTCTGATAATACCCGACTGTGAATGATGCGAGCGGCGTTACTATGTTGTCAGTGAGACGCTGCAGCCGTGGCGGGGATGATTTTTGGTGTGCCGGCAGAACAATAACGCGCTACATGTTTCTTTTCCCCTCATTTATCCCTAATAACTAATGGAGTGAAGACGCAGCGGTATTTCAGTGAGCGGGAACACAAAACCCGGAGTGGACTAAGAGCGGAGTGAATACAGAGCGCTTCGAGCGGAGAGAGGAACGTGCTTTCACTCCACTCCAGGCTTTGATCACACCCCCCTCAGCAGGTTGAATACACCTCGACTTTCCCTAATTTAAGACCTATTCAAGCTAAAATTAAGAAATGCATTACACTATTTGAGAAATGTAAGCCTATTTACGGCCTTAAAATTATGAAAAGTGCATTTAAGACATTAAAAACAGGCGGGAACCCTGCAAATGACGGAAATCCGTCGTAGACTCGCTGCAATTAACGGAAATCCGTCGTAGAGACGGAGAACTTTAATCCCTGTAATTATCACAATTAAATAGTGATTTTACATTAAATAAAATAACTTTGAATAAACTCAAATACATTTTTCATTTTCTTTTAGTTTAACTTGATGTACCAAAACAGCTAAAACAAAACCATAGACACTTTAAAAAATAAATAAATAAATAAAAATGACAAAAACACAAACAATTACGACTGAATGTGACTAAAATGAATATGACAATGAAAAAGATCAAAATTAAAACTAATTCAAAATATAAACAGAAAACTATAACTATCATAAAGTACAAAAATGTGTTGCTGAATTACTGAAATATTAACTTAAAATCTCAGTCTAAAATAATTCTTATAAGAGGTTAAAGGGATTCAGCTGACAAAAGATTGGGAATCCCTTCATTTAAATGCACTTCTATTGTGTTTCTATGCTTTTTTAATAAACCAGACATAAAAAACACATTCACTGATCACGAAACACTGGAATACACTGTCTGTGTGTGTGTGTGTGTGTGTGTGTGTGTGTGTGTGTGTGTGTGTGTGCGTGTGTGTGTGTTAACCCCTGACCTCGGACACTCAACCCCGCCCAACGCTGATGCCCACTGATGATGTCACTCGGCCAATTAAAACACACAATGACCTTCACACACTCATCAATCACTGATGCGGCTCTCCCACAATCCAACACAACTCAAATAAATGATCTTCAGTTCATTACCATCACACGTCAGTCCCATCATGCCTGGAAAACATCACTTTAAATGGAGGTTTATAAATGATAGACATTAAAATCATCACCAGTAAAAATACACAGAGAAACAAACGGCTGCAGATGTGCGCAAAACGCCTTCAGGACGAAAATGTGAAAGGAATTAGAAATAAAAAGTCAACAAGCAGCGAATCCAAATGGGTCGGAGGATTCAGAGCACTGCTACTAATAGACCGTTTCGTTAGCCATTGATCAGCGCTCAGGAATCTGAGCCGAATATCTCCCAGCGATCAGCTCACTCAACCTCACGTGCAAAAATCCCGAGCTGGAGCTCCGAGAACATGAGGCGCCTCAGGATTCCTGCGCACTGACTCAGATCAGACGAGGAAAACATGCTCCGAAAACACGGAAAATATGAGCGAGACAGAGAAAGATAGTTCAAGTTCAGTTTTATTTCTAGAGCACGTTTAAGCACGGAACAAGGTCGACCAAAGTGTTGCACAATAAACAGTAAAATACAATAAAAAAAAAGAGAAAAATCAGTACACAAATTAAAACCATACAAGAGCCAGACGTTGCCAAAGAGAAGAGATGGGTTTTAAAGTGCCATTATTATGGGTAATGAAAGGTACATGTTTTGATTCAGGCTGACATGCATGCAAGGTCAAAAAACACTTTCATTGTCTTATAATATGCATTTATTTTTACCTTACTTGCTCAACGACTCCCAAACGATTCACTCAACAATTCATTTTTCCAAAGTCATCGTCTGCGTGATGCAAATCTGTGGTGATTTCATTTAAAGCAGTGTTTGTGATATTTCTAACGCTCCAAAAGCGGCACCTAGTGGCAAAGATTGACTTTGCATTAGGGCGCGTCCGTCTCTATATACTGTACAACACGACATACAGCGGTAGAGTTACTCTGACAGGACACTGCACTTATTCGCGATCGCAAAAATACAGTATTTGCATACAAGCCTTGCCAATTAAATGTTTCGTTCGCGCGCTGGTCAGACGTGCGCTTTTAAAGAGCGCATACACTAGAAGCACGCGCGCTAAAAAGCCTGTCTAACAGCGCCTGATTACTGAACTAAGTTATCTCTTGCGCTAATACTGTCAAAACACACAAGGTTTACAGTTGGTTATGTCTAAAATTAAAGTAAACAGACGATAGAGAAACGGATGCGTGCCTGTATATTAGATGTGTGCAGGTCTTAAAGGAACACTCCACTTTTTTTGGAAATAGGCTCATTCTCCAACTCCTCCAGAGTTAATAAGTTGAGTTTTACCGTTTCTGAATCCATTCAGCTGATCTCCGGGTCTGGCGAGAGCACTTTTAGCATAGCTTAGCATAGATCATTGAATCCGATTAGACCAGAAGCATCGCGTTCAAAAATGACCGAAGAGTTTCGATATTTGTCCTATTTAAAACTTGACTCTTCTGTAGTTATATCGTGTACTAAGATCGGCGGAAAATGAAAAGTTGCGATTTTCTAGGCTGATATGATTAGGAACTACTCTCATTCCGGCGTAATAATCAAGGAACTTTGCTGCCGTAACATGGCCGCAGCAGGCGCAGTGATATTACGCAGCGCCTGAAAGTAGTCCCCAGCTAGGTAACTAGTTATAATATAGCTGGGGACTACTTATAGACAAGTAGCAAGATTTTAAACTCAATTTGATAGTGAACTGACAGCCAATGCAATGCTCTCAAGAGTGGAGTAACTTTTTACACCCCTTCAGGAATCTAGCTGCTGCATTTTGCAATAAAGGGAGTTGAAATAATCAAGCTGAGATGCAATAAAGGCATGGATAGCAACCTCTAGAGAACTTGGCTTGAGCGAAATGGCTTGATTTTAGAAAGAGAACAAAGATGGAAGAAGCTACAACCTACTACAAAACTAATTTGTTTATCAAATTTCAAAGAGTTATCAAACACCCAGTGTTGGGCACGTTACTTTAAAAAAGTAATTAGTTATAGTTACTAGTTACTTCTCACAAATAGTAACTGAGTTACATCATTATAAAAGTAACTAATTACCAGGGAAAGTAACTATTGTGTTACTTTTTAAAAAAATGTTCAAATGTCAAATAACTTTGGATGCCCCCAATATTAAATATGTTAAATTAATGAAATGGACACTAAAAAGAATAAATTATTATTATAAAACATTGTATATTAATCTACACTATTTATCTACTGACACTTAGTATCAGTCAGTCAAGCATTATAATATAATATTTTGATAATTTAATATTATATGATGATGACAGAACTTTAGTAATTATAGAGTAACCAAGTATGAATGCATATTTATCATCAATATAAAACGCACTAAGGATTAATGAGCTGCTGGGTTCATGAATATTAATCACGTTGTCTGAGTTCGCTCGAGTTGATTTGCTAAAATCAAAACAGGGAGGATAATAGGTGAGCGCCAGCCAATGAGATTGCCGTTTGCGCATTAGCTCCGCCCACTACCAGAGAACCCGGCAGTTCTTAAAATCTGAAGAATTCAAAAGGAACTCCGTTATTTTGACAGGAAAATACAACACAGAATATCGTTTACATGTAGCACGTCAATTCTGCATGTTATGAGAGACTCTCTCGCTCTGTATCTTTCTTTGCGTGCGTGTGTGTGAGAGAAAGCGACAGCGAGTCGTGCGCTTCACACTAGAGTTTATGGTACGTCAAATACAGCTACACTGCGCATCCATTCAGATGAACTGAAAAATTAAATTCTAATAATATAATTAGTAACGCCACATTTTATTGTCAGTAACGGTAACGGCGTTGTAACGGGGGAAACAGTAATTCATTTGATTACTCGTTACTGAAAAATATAACGCCGTTAGTAACGCCGTTTATTTATAACGCTGTTATTCCCATCACTGCAAACACCACATTCAGAACTTGGGGAGAGATGAAGGAAGCTAGGGTCTCAAGATTGACATCAGCAAGAGTATCAATGGCAAACTTTGTATTCTTAGTCAAAGGCAAGTAAATTTGCATATCATCGGTGTAACTGAAAAGAGACTCAACTGACACTATTAAACTACTCAACTGACTACCTAACAACCACCCAGAACACCCTAGCAACACACTTACAACACCCTAAGCAAGAATCATACAGTAGGAGGCGCCGTTACACATCTTCTGATAGAGTACTGAATATCCAGATCAAGAAGAAGAAGAAGCAGAAACAAGGGATCGCATATGTAAGCAGGTGCATGTGTAAAATAACAAGATCATCAAGAATTAAACAGCACATCAATCAAAACTGCCTAACGTTACCATTTTCAAATGTACCTACATTCAAGTGTTGATAAAAAAAGACAGCATGAAGCTTGAATAAAACCTGTTTTTTGTTTAAAAGCTGAGACTCTGTTCTTTCACTGCGTGTTCAGATTTATGCGAGGAAACATTCAAATCAAAACAAAAAAGGAAATATGAAATTAAAACCTAATTCAGAATATTAACAAAAACTGTAATAGTGAAGTAACAGTGATTCAGATGCACACTAGAATGAAGCACTGAAGGATGTTAACTATAGGGCCGGGTAAAAAATATTGATTTCTTGATTTTAATCGTTTCTCATTTTTAGGAAACAATACCGATTCTTAAATCCTTAAATTCTAGTGCATCAAATAAATCGCAATAAGCTTTGTGCTTTGTTACTTTTGATATGAAACAAAGTCTCAGATTTCAAATTCTGTCCATTCTATTATTATATTTAAACAATAAATGCCGTTTTGTGTTGTTTAATGCGAGTGACAGATCGCTGCAGAATGAAGCGCATCATGATCATCTCTGATCATCTCCGCTTTGATAACAGATTCGAAATAAACATGAATAAACATCTGAAGGTAAGTTAAAAGAAAGAGTACAACTTTACAATGCCTCAAAGACAACAATGCAACAATGTCACATCTACCTCAGAAAAACATATTCAGTGACCATAAACTCGTTAGTCAGCTAGAAAAATTACTGTTTTTCAATTACTGTTCTTCAATGTTTAATTTATGTTCAGATAAATCACATTTTTATAAATTGTTTATGTAAAAATTATTATTATAAGAACTTCATTGAGTATAATTAGAGTGTTTGTACACAAATCAGTTAATTTTAATCTTCACTATTATAGAAATATAATACCCGACTGACTCTCATGTATATTTTACAGCATTAGTTGAGAAGTTTTTTTTTTCCTTGAGAAAATTTGGCATGTACTTTAGCGGATATATATATCCAAAATAATCGATAATCGAATTGAATTGGTAATCGAAACAAATTTCAAATAGTAATGTAGTAAAACGCAGATATTAAAAGGCGAAATTCAGTAAACACCTCATTGATGATGTACAGGCAAGCAGATGAAGCAAGAACATAAACACAATGGGCAAAGTTTCACATTAAATGGTTTCCCATAGAAAACCATTAGAAGGAAAACACCGATCCATTAAGTGGACTGCGTTCATATTCCGGCCTCATCCAGCCTATGTAAACTATGCATCATTAATATAGAGAATATTACTGTTTTAAATATATTAAGGCACTCTAAGTGTTTTTTTACAATGTTTTGTTGCACCATTTAATGATTGAAATATTGCCGCGGGTGCTTAATATGGATTGCAAATGGCCAAAACATGCATTTTGTTTACATACCTTTGTTTTATTCTTTTGAGAGGAGATCTAAATATTTGCGGCTGTGAAACACATGGAAAATTGACAGTCTTGTCCTGCAGTTCTATGGATGTTCTGCCCTCCAGGTCTTCGAGCCGGGCACGTGCCCGAAAACTATGAATTGACTAGGTTGTGTGTGTGTGTGTGTGTGTGTGTGTGTGAAGGGCGTCTCACCTGTACAGCCGGTCGTCCCTTTCCTAACGGAGAAGCCAAGGTCACAGTGACAGATGAACGAGCCCTTGGTGTTTTCACACTTTCCGCTCAGACAGATGTTTGGATTCAGCTCACACTCGTTCACATCTGACACACACACACACACACACACACACACACACACACACACACACACAGATTACAGTTACACAGAAGTAAAAATAAGAGACATATGACATTTACGACAGTACCGAGTAAGTACTGTGTTCATACAGTATGACAGGTTTCCCAAATGTTTTTTCATCAGTCGAATCATTTTGAGTTCAAATATTTACTTTTGTTTTTTGATTTTAAGTAAATATTTCAATAATTTAACAACACGTTCACATGTTCACACGCCTCTGATGTTTTTCAGCAGTCACAGGTCATGCAACCAAACACATAAGATATTTAATTCTTTTTAATAAGTGTTTTATTTTATTTAATTTTTTTTTTACATATATCTTTTACATTATTTTATATACATATATATTATTTTCATAATTTAATTAACTTAGTAAGTGAATAAATTTAAAGTAAAAACAAAACATTTTATTTTTTCCTTTTTATAACTAATTCAATTTTAATAAGTGTTTTTGATGTTTTTTTAATAAATTATTTATTTAATTTTATTTTATTTTACATTTTATTTGATTTGATACATTTTATTTTAACTTTAAAATGATTTACTCATTTAACATTTTAATGATGTTTATGTAATTAATTATTAATTTCATCAGCTCAGTTTGGGAAACCCTGTTTTATGGTATGCACACAGCACTATAGTAGTAGTCTATTTCAAAGAATACCAATATTTTGTTTACATAATATATGTATGTGTTCTGTGTTTATCTATTATGTATATATAAATACACACATATACAGCATATATTTCGAAATTATTTACATGTATATACATTTATATTACTATATTTTATATTATATATATATATATATATATATATATATAAAAAGCATTTGTTTGTATTTATACATACATACTAAATATACACAGTATACACACATATATTATGTAAACAAAAACTTTTATTTTGGAAGTGATTAATCGTTTGACGGCACTAGAATGAAGTGAATGAGTGTGTGATTTACCCAGACATGATTTCATATCCTCAGATGACATGTAACCGTCAAAACACAGGCACTGGAATTCCCCGGGGATGTTGGTGCACTGACCACCGTGACAGATGTCAGGACTGTCCTCACACTCATCGATATCTGCACACACACACACACACACACCAGCGGCCAGAGGTCAGTACAGCATGAGTGTGTGTTTATGTGATGTGTAGTGTGTGTGTGTGTGTGTGTGAGACCTGTGCAGCTCCTGAGGTCGGGCATGAGGGCGTAACCACGGCGACAGCTGCACTCATAACTTCCCTCTGAATTGGTGCAGAACGTCTCGCAGCCGCCGTTCTCAATGGTGCATTCATCGATATCTGAAACACACACACACACACACATCACTGACTGCGTTTACATGCATCAGATTCTGTTTACAGTCCATACTCGGCTCACAGTAATAACATGCATCCAGACGTGGGAATATTCCAGTATATGACTGAAGTATGTTGATCTGCATGCATGATTCTTTCCCGGGGGAGATTCCCAATGCTGCCATTGGTTATATACTGTACATACAGTATGATCATCAAGTGGGCCAGTGGAGGCTGCATGACCTTTTTTAATTTTCCTCATTTATTAATGATTATCTATAGTCAAATCAAAGATTATTCAGACACCAGATATTCTTTTACTAGTGGGTGCAGGACACTATAGTTCATTTATGTAAGTGAGGATAGCAAAATAAAGTAAACTGTGACATATTACACCAAAAAACTCTTCATGCAGTGGACTACCAGTAAAATTTGGGAGCAAAAATTATTCACACTTTGAGCTGAGCACGTTTTGCTTCAGTGTTTTTCTTTAATTGCTAATGTGATCTTTTTACACACAGACTGAACAAAATGAAGCATTGCTTGGTAATTGGTTGAGCTGAATTGGTTTTTATCTAATTGTGTTCTTAAATTTAACAGCTGACAGCTATTCAACCCAATTCATTACATACCTTTCTATCAAAGTTATCTGACTTTATCAAGATCAGTTTAACTCTGTGAGTTCTTCTCATATTTTATTACCATTTTCTAAACTATAGCGAATAAACTGTGATGATGTGAGAAATGTTGAATGTGTCTGAATAAATTTTGTTTTGACTGTACATGTGTTATTTCAAAACCACCAGTTTGTTAATATTATTCTACTTGGTTTAACCACAGTGGCATCTTTTTGTCATGGTGCACAACACATTTTGCGTTATATGGATGTTTACAGAAACCTCAGAATGGCTCTGAACTAAAACTGATCTCCAAAGCAAATTAAAAGGTACATAAATAACATACATATATAATCATTTTGCACATTGTTGCTTCTTAGACTTTTAAGTCCAAGTTTTACATCATAACGAGAAGGTCCTGAGAAGTCTCAGTCCTAAATCTTCTTTAGGGAGTACCAATGTAAATATAGGGCACATGCAGAGCATTGCATCTTACAGACTTATTTTCATTTTAGTTTACTGGGGTGACAAAGTGCATATTTTTGGGCTTGATTTTCTGTTTTGAGGACCCCAGGTCTGCTATGGCAGCATTCTGCTGTAAAAATCACGAATGTGAGATTTCGCTGGTTACAGAATATTGACTTTAAAACACAAGCAGCCTGTTTAACTCGCAGGAAACAGTAACAACAAACTCAATCAGGACTGTTTTAGTGTGAGAGCTGCTGTCTGGACTCACGGTGCGAGTGATTAATGTGGGAAACGCCATGTTTCATATGTCTTGCAGTGTTTCCCACAGGATTTTGTGAGACTTGTGGTGGCAGGTGACGTCACATATTAATTTGCATATTTAAGTTTGCGTTCAGACAAGTTTTGGCACTTCAGATCTGTTCTCCTCTATGAACTCTCACATACTGTAATACAACTGAATGCCCAATAAAGCTGTTCACATTTACATGTTTTCTGTTGTCATACATAAAACAAGTATAAATAGTGAATAAACATGACCCATTAATACATGCCAACCAGGAATCACTCTCACTATACTCCTTAAATCCTGATTTATAATCACGACATCGTCTGATAAAATCAACATACACCTAACTTACACTAAAAAGTGACTATATGCGGTAGTTTTGGTTACATTAGCCTGCGTCTGAGTAACAAACTATGAGCATATTAACAGACGCATTATGTTCAAATTTAAAAGTCCAAACAGTCGTGACAGGTTCTTGGAAACGCTGTTTTGTACTCATTTATTAACGAGTCTGCTGCGGTACGGCCAACTGAACGCGCTGCTTCTCTGCCCAGAACAGACGCAGAGAGAGGCGACACTGCTCCGGGAGTCAGATCTCGCGCTCGCGGGGCAGCACTGGAGACATCTTCCAACTGAATCAAAGCTAAGGTTTTTCCTTAGCTAAAATAGCCGCTATAAGGGTCTGAAAGTTGATAAATATTGTGCTAAAGTTGCGCTTGTGTGTGTGAGACACGGGAGCTGATGGCAGGGGGCGGTGGGTATTTGTGGTGGTCGATGTGGATATTGTGGCGGCCCGCTACAAATAGATCAACGTATGGGAAACACTGTCTTACCAACACACGAGAGTCTGTCTTCGGTGGATTTGTAGCCGGTGTTGCAGGAGCACTGATAGCGTCCGATCATGTTCACACACTGACCGTTCCTGCACAGCTTGTCACTCAGTTCACACTCATTGATATCTGCAGAGAAAACACACAATAAACACAACACTGACCGAAATCTGTCAGGATGTGTGCAAAAGCAAGGTTTTGGTTCAAATTTACAACCCATCATCACATTAACATAAACACACACTCTCTCTCTCTCTCTCTCTCTCTCACACACACACACACACACACACACACTGACCCAGGCAGGCGGAGCCGTCGGGGGCGATCTCGTGGCCCTCTGGACACTCGCAGCGGAAGCTGCCCTCGGTGTTGATGCATTCACCTCCTCTGCAGAGCAAAGGGTTGCGCTCACACTCGTCGATGTCTGAAACACAACACAACACGCTCAAATTTTAGATTTTGCTAATATTTTTTCTAAAGAAAGATAAACATGTTTAGGGATGAAAGCCAAAATATTAAATGTCCAGGATGAATATTTTCTGAGTAATACGCTTTTTTTTTGAGAGGGGGGGTCAAATCGGCAATTTTCACATGACACAGAGATTGGTAGCTCTTTCAAGTTTTTCCTCCAAAGTTTGCAAGCCTGTAACTCAAGAAGTATTAAAGATATCTGAATACCCTTTTAAACAAATTTTATTTTTGGTATCTTCATTTTTAAGGCCCTATATGGTTCGGTTCCAGAGATATTTCAATATGGCTCCAGGAGTAAATCATTAAATAGTACAGATTTTCACCAAATGTGGGTCAATACTTCTTTTCTTTTAAAGAGGAATGTCTGAAGAACAAATAATGTTGAAATTAGAAATGTATCTTGTTCCTTTTAGTCAAAACAGCTGCATTGAACATACATGTCTCAGTGTCTCAGTTCTTTTTCCAAAGTTTGCATGGCTATAACTCAAGAAGTATTTAAGATATCGCAATATGTTTTTATATTTTAGTTCTTAATCAACTTTTCTTTTGTAATCTTCATTTTCAAGGCCCTGCATCGTTCAGTTCCAGAGATTTGGGCATCTCAATGAGGCTCCAGATTGTTGAATATTACCCATATGCAGCATTCAAAAACCAAATGTTGGTCACTTTGTATACAGCCGATACTTATTTTATTTAAAGAACAATGTCTTATGTATGCAAACAATCAAATCCCACACCTCATAGGGAAAAGTGGTTGCTTTCGCCACACATTGCATTTACATCAATAAACCAAGATTTGCCTCACCTGGATCAATAATTACAATTTCTTTTTCTTTTTTATCGTTATATAATGTGAAGCATCATCAGATCAAGTAGTATCTACCTCTAAAGGGTATATTTGGCAGAATCATGTATAGTACCTCAAACATTTAAGGTCTCACGCTTGAAATAATTAATTCTGGGTAATTCTAAACCGCAGGTAAATGGGATTGTGGGTAATCTTATTTTACGTTTCACACTGTTCATATTTAAAGTTAACTGTTAATCCTGGTCATTCATAATCTGATGTGTCACATTGTACCTTCATCAACCCTGAGTTACTGTTATTTGCATATTTCAACAGTGATGACTAGATAAACAAAACCATATTTGGTTTTTGACCATTGAAAATGGGTAGGATACAACAATTTGGACATGGAGCTGCACTGAGATCCCAATATCTCTGGGATTAATTCATACAAGGTCTTAAAAAACAAGGTACATTTCTAATTTCAGCATTACTTATTCTTCAGACATTCCACTTTAAACACAATAAGTATCGGCTGTATACAAAGTGACCAACATTTGGTTATCAAGCGCTGAAAATGGGAAATATTCAATATATCATAACATTGAGATGCGCAAATCTCTGGGACTGAACGATGCAGGGCCTTGAAAATGAAGAATCCAAAAGAAAAGTTTATTAAGAACTAGAAACTAAAATCATATTGCAATATCTTTAATATTTCTTGAGTTATAGCCAAGCAAACTTTGGAAAAAGAATTGATATGGCACTGAGACATGTATGTTCAATCCAGTTGTTTTGACAGAAGGAAACAAGATATATTTCTTCATTTTCTTTAAAAGAAAATAAGTATAATATTTTTGCAAACTGACCCACATTTGGTTTTTGACCACTGAAAATGTGTACAATTTAACAAATTACCCCTGGAGCCATATTAAGATTCTTGAATCATGTTGTAGTTACATTTTTAGGTTGAATGTCATTGAAATCAAAATCTTATATCGGTCAAACTTTATGAAAAACAGTGTGTGAGAGTCTCACCCATGCAGTTCTTCATCATCATGAACCCGCTCTCGTATCCGGTGAAACAATCGCACCGGAAATCACCGGCTGTGTTCACACACGTGCCGTGACCGCACAGATCAGGAGAGATGCGGCACTCGTCGATATCTGTGAACACACACACACACACACACACACACTGCATGAGACACACACCGATCTACAGCACTTTTAAAAACCAAAAAGATACCCTCAATATGAGTTAAAATAAGACAAAACAAACACATTCAAACAGTTAAAAATCGTGATTTTATTTTAAGTTGTTCAGATAAAACTTGCATTGTATATTATGCAAACAGTGTAAATTGTATAGACTCGGAAAAGTCATAGAAATTTACAAAAAAAACTAAAACTTTAGTACAAAATATATTTTTGAATTATTTTAACATCAGGAATGACTGGAAAGTTCATGCTGAGTTATCGGTTAAAAAGACACCTAAAGAACATTCAGCTCTTACAGCGTCTAGAAACCTGAAGTTTATTATTTTAAATATAATTCTAATTTTATTTATTTATTTGAATTTCTGGACACTAACAGTGTCTGTAAATTAAAAAAAAAAAAAGTTTTTTAAATTAAATTTTAAATAAAATAAAATAAACATGACATTTTAATGACAAATTTGAAAACAAAACTGTGTCAGAATAATCAGAGAAAACATCAAATATTGCTGTGAACAATAATGAGTCACTAATCCAGTCCACCTGCTACTAACCTGCATGACATGGTGGTTTTATTTTAGAGCCACACATAGCTTGAATAGAGTAAAGTTTGTGTGTTCCGTGACACATCAGGACTCGTTAGCGTTCACATGCGTGTCTCTGAACCTCGTTTACTGCGTCTGAACTCACCTGTGCAGTTCCTTTCATCAAAGTCCAGAGCGAAGCCGCCATCGCACTTGCAGCGGAAGCTCCCGATGGTGTTCCTGCAGCGGCCGTTCGTGCACAAGCTGTGGATCATCTTACACTCGTTTATATCTGCGGAGAAACCGAACAAGGACGGGTCAGGATAACGGCAGTGTGTATTTTTTCCGCACCCATGTTAACGGATTAAATCATTTCCACACCGAGCTTGTATGTAAATATAAACGTGGAATGACACGGAAATGTAGTAATTACACCATAAACGGATATAATTAAAGTCTACTGTGTTTTACAGTCAACACATATGGCTTTTTGGCTAGGTTTAAAGGAAAAGAGCACTTTTAGATAAACAAGGCAATAATAGATGGCACTCGAGAAGGTGGGAAAACAAAGTGCTTTATGAACCGCAGGATTGCTTGTACACGGAAAAAAATTATACTACTTTTTTTTTAAGGTAAGTGGTTGCAAACAATTTATTTTAGCTACATTTAAATAAAAAAAAAAATGTTGAAAGTTAGTCAAATAAATTTGTTTATTTAAATGTAGCTAAAATAAATTGAAAAATTTGTAATTCAATGAATATATTTTTTAATATATAAAAATTTTTTTTTTTTTTTTTCAGTGTACTAAAGATTAAATGCTAAAGAAAAGGCATTAGTGCTGACTGTTTCCGTCAATGGTAAGTTTTAATGTTTGTGATAACGTAAGAAAAGTAAAGTTTAAATGTTTTGCCACTTGCTTGAGCAACTTAATATATAAATCTAGAATTAAATGCAAAAGCAAAAAGCATTGAATAATGCGTTGCTTATATTTATTGCGTTTACACGTCTATGAAAGATTGTATTACTGTACTGTGTAAAAAAAGAATGGCAATGCTGAAAAAGCATTTTCAATAACAATATTTGGATTATCTATTCTTTTTGTATTCTATCTATTTATTTTCTTCTTATTTATTATACAATTAACAAAAAGCAAAAAAAGGCCTTTAGCACTAGCTTGCTCTATTCTTTTTCTATTCTATCTTGCTTCCATCGTCCTCATGTGTAAGTCACTTTGGATAAAAGCATCTGCTAAATGACTAAATTTAAATTTGAGATCAAAATAATGGATAAATGTGGTGTTTGTGGCACACAGCCACGGATCAGGTCAGGAGAGGACTCCTGTGTGAAAGCACAGTCTGTGCTGCTTGTGTACCACACACGGAGAAAGTGTGAAGCTGGTGTAGGTGCATGTTTGGATGAGTGTGGCCTGTCTGTCTCGCACACCTTTCAGGAAGGGTTTGCCGTTGATGAAGTCTCCGCGGTGGGAGAATCCGGGCCGAGGGCAGAGCTGGGCATAATCGGGCGTTCCTTTCTCCGGACACTCGTCACACTCCGGGCCCCAGGCTACTCCCACGGAGCAGCAGCAGGCGTCCACACGGTGCCGGCCCGGGATCGGAGCGCCGCAGCGCTCGTCAATGTGTGTGAGGTAACACAGCTCCGTCCGCAGGTCTGCACACACACACATTCACACAACACATTCAGGAAACTGCATGCAAAAGTGACTTGAACTATGACAACTGCTTTTAATAATGATACTTAGAGTTGGGTATCATATTAATTTTATCAATTCCGATTCTGCTTATTGATTGGTGGAATCTTACAGACTCTGAACTTTTGAATGGTGTTGTATTTTAGATTAATTAGATTGTTTGTTAGCACTCTCTATTCTAATTCTATTCTTACAACAAAAAAAAACTTGCCCCTTTTAGACTTGCACTCTATTCATTTACTAACTTTAAAAACAAACAAACACTAGCTTCTCTATTCTTTTTGTATTCTATCTATTTATTATACAATTAACAAAAGCAAAAAAGGCCTCTAACTAGCTTGCGCTATTCTTTTTCCTATTCTATCTGTTTTCTTTTTATTATTATATAATTAAATATAATTTGTTCAATCTCAGTGTCTGAGAACAAACGAGGAAACAGGAAGCGCTGGAATTCCTCTGGGATGAAGTCTAAATGTTCTTTCATAAATGCATCATAAACCTCCAATTTAATAGTTAAACGTATGTTAATGAATTCCTGTCATTTGTAAATAAAATGTGTGTGCACGCTCGTTCACAATTAGCATAATCCTGCCCATGAATTGGAATCCAGTCATTTGCATAAATGCAAAAGAGTCTAAATGGCGATAATGAAAATTATTCAATTAAAGTGTCATTTAGAATAAACAGGAAAATTAATCAATGGCTATTTTCGATGTCTTTATATATATAGTTTTTAATTTTATATTGATCAGTATTAATTATTTAGGACTAAAAGCAGTCATAAGCAGCCAACATTTTGCAAACACAAATATGAATCTGAAAATTCATGTCAGAGTAGTTTTACTGGTGATGCACTCATTATGAATGCATTCTGCTGGAGTTTCATACGTACCCACGCAGGTCCTTCCAGTGGAGTCCACCGTCATCCCGCTGGGACACTGGCAGATGAACGACCCGTCTGTGTTCACACACTTCCCATTGATGCAGACGCCGGGAAACACATCACACTCGTTCACATCTACACACACACACACACACACACACACACGTGAAGCAGGTGAATATGAGACTCTGAATGCATGCAGACAGTGAAGCGTGATCTCACCCTCACAGACGGTGCCCTTCACTCGCGCGTAACCTTTAGAGCAGGACGGATCTGAAACACACAACACACCGGCTTACACTAATACAGATTCTTTAATGTTTCTGAAAGAAGTCTCTTCTGCTCACCAGGGCTGCATTTATTTGATCAAAATACAGTAAAAAATGTGAAATATTATTATAATTTAAAACAGCTGTTTTCTATGTGTTAAACTGTAATTTATTTCTGTGATGCAGCTGTATTTTCAGCATCATTACTGCAGTCTTCAGTGTCACATGATCTTCAGAAATCATAATAATATTCTGATTTGCTGCTCAAGAAACATTTCTGATTATTATCAATGTTGAAAACAGTTGTGCTGCACAATATTTTTGTGGAAATATTCTACTATTTTAAATTGTGGGGTATATAAGATTTAAAAAAATTAATACTTTTATTAATCAAAGATGCATTAAATTGATCAAAAGTGCTAGTAAAGACATTTATAATGTTACAGTAGATTTCTGTTTCAAATAAATGCTGTTCTTTTGAACTTTCTATTCATCTGTGAATCCTGAAAAATAAAATGCATCACAGTTTTCAACATTGATAATAATCAGAAATGTTTCTTGAGCAACAAATCAGCATATTAGAATGATTTCTGAAGGATCATGTGAAAACATTGTAATTATTACAGACTTTTGACCGGTGATGCATGTGTTTGAGGTGTCAGACCTATTAGGATGGGTTAGTTAGTGGAGGTTGAGTCTCACCTGGTTCACATTTGGCACACGGTGAGCCCCAGGCCGCCCCCAGCGTAGCACAGCAGTGAGACTTCAGCGTCGCTCCGTTAATGTTAATCTCACACTGTCCATTCACCACCTTCAGCCAACATGTGCCCTTAGTGGTCTCTGAAACACAAACACACACACACACACACACACACACACACGCACACACGCATGAGGCTTTAACACACACGTCGTGTGATGAGTGTGACGGGACAGGAAGTGCACTCACCCACACACAGGGTTCCTGAGCTGTCCAGTGTGCTTCCTGTGGAGCAGAGACATGCGAACGAGCCGGCGCTGTTCTTACACTCGCCGTTCACACACGGGTTACTCAAGCACTCGTCCACATCTGAACACACACACACACAGAACATCAGATGTGATTACAGCATTTAAATGCTAAAAAAATATTTTATTACACTCAAAATGATTCATATAAGAAATAAAACAGCAAAAATCTAGTTTAGAATCAAAGCCTGTTGTCACTATATGAACAGCAGAAC
>CM071955.1:837500-912500 GCA_036784905.1 Acrossocheilus fasciatus
TGTGGTTTCCTGTGTTCTAGACTTGTTCCTCTTGAGACTATACAAATCATTAATGAGCAAGTACATCATATGCATGACTTCAGATGTGTGTGTGTGTGTGTGTGTGTGTGTGTGTGTGTGTGTGTGTGTGTGTGTGTGTGTGTGTGTGTGTGTGTGTGTGTGTGTGTGTTTTGAGGTTTGTCTGTGCTTGTCAGGCACAAATATGTGAAAATATGTCCACACTAATTCTCTGATTCTGATCTTTGTGTGTTGCTGTGTGTGTGATGGGTTAGGACTGGTTAGTAACTGTGTGTGTGTGTGTGTGTGTGTGTGTGTGTGTGTGTGTGTGTGTGTGTGTGTGTGTGTGTGTGTGTGTGTGTGTGTGTGTGTGTGTGTGTGTGTGTGTGTGTGTGTGTGTGTGTGTGTGTGTGTGTATGTGTGTGTGTGTGTGTTCACTTACCCAAACAGAATCGTCCAGTGCCATCTAACAAGTATCCAGGTTTGCAGATGCACTTGAAGCTGCCGTCCTCATTGATGCACATGCCATTCAGACAGATGTTTCTTATCAAACACTCATCAGTGTCTGCAACACACACACACACACACACACAACAACCAAAACACTTCAATAGAGTTCATACAGAGAGATTTTAGCAAAGGTGTTTGTGTTGCACATCATAGAAGGCAATGTTAGCATCCATTAATTTAAATTTTTTGGAGAAAACTGGTTAATTTTAAGCTTTAATGCACTATTTTCATCTTGTGCATCGTGGGACGTCTCACCTTGGCAGTTCCTTCCGTCAGCGGAGATCTCGAAGCCGGCGTTGCACACGCAGTGGAAGCTGCCCTCCGTGTTGACGCAGCGGCCGTTGTTGCAGATGCGACCGTTGGCCACGCACTCATCCAGATCTGCAGAGAACACACAGACGTGAGCGTGAGCATGTGTCACGTATGAGGCCCTAACACTAGGGACGTGACGATTAACCGCGAGCCGGTTGAAAATCGATTCAAATGTGTCACGATTCAAATCGGTTGAGTTGCTAAACAAATCGCGATTCAATTAGGGGTAGGAGTTTATATGAAAGTATGTCTGAGGGGAACTTACTGTCTTTAGAAACGTTTAGATGGTATTTTTTTCTTCTCATCTTGCCTCTGTATAATGCATATTAACGTTCATAAGTGCAGCGCTGCTTTGTTTACAGCGGAAATGCTTGAAGCGCCACCTGCTGGAATCTGCGCCTCATTCAGCTCGTCTGCTGTTTCTGTTTCATGCAGATAATTTTTATGTATAGTTTCACAAAACTGAAGTCAGACCATTCCGTTTTTCCTTCAAATTTCGTAAAAATTTTACAATATAATTTAGATCAAAAACTGCTCATGTTGCATCTTTGTTTGAATCGTGATTAAAATTCAGTGGTTGTCTCTCATTTTAAATGGAAAGTGCACAGACAAAGCCTTATTTTGTTTATATGAAGATAATTCTTTTATTTGTGTTACTTATTTATTTTGTGTTTTAAAATTTTAATTTAGTTTTGTTATTTACATTTACATTATATTTAAATTTTGTTATTTAGCAGATGCTTTTATCCAAATGAGGACAATAGAAGCAATCAAAACCAACAAAAAAGCAACAGCATGTAAGTGCTATTTAAGTATATTATTATAGTGTTATATTTCAGTTTCAAAAAGAACCGTGCAGCATTTTGTCCAAGCAATAATTAAAGGTCACATTTAATTTATAATTTGTCTTAAATCTCATTTTGTTAAAAAAAAATCGTGAATCGAATCGTGAAATCAAAATCAAAATCTTGAGTGAATCGTTATCATTAATGCAACAGTTCAATAAACAACAAGTTAATATTAAGTGACGTACATTGTATGAGTTTAACAATATTGTCTGATTTTCGTCAACGAAAAATAGTTTCAAAGTCACAGCCGAGCCGCTGCGCATCTCCAAGCAAACAAAGCGGTGTTTCGTTTATGAATGAAGGTGCATTTTTAAACGAATCTAGTGAGTCAATGATTCAATTACCTATTCATAAAGACAGTCACTTGATTCGTTCCTGAATGAATCAGCCGTTCAAACGAATCAACTGAATGAATGATTCAGTGATAAAACCCGTGTGTGTCACTTCAGTTTTTTAAAGCATTTCAATCAAACAATAGTTCTATATTTAAAATTTTATATTTAAACATTAATCTCACAACATTGTTATGAATTTAAAACATCCATGCCATCTCTGAGCCTCTGTAAATGTCTGTAAATTTACCTACATGCCACTTTTATGTTCTTCTGTGCCACCTTTGTAGTGGAAACTAATTTTGTTAATATTGATTCAGTCCGTTTTTGTCCAGACAGAAACTGCTGCACACAGGCTGAATGTGAATGTAAGTCTCTGTAAATCCAGTCTCTGACAGCAGGTGGCGCTGATGGAGCAGCAGAATTACAGCTGTTTACCGTAAACTCGGTGGACAAAGCAGTATTGCATTAAGAACACTTCTTTAGATATCACATGGAGCGAAGATGAAAACAAAATGCCATTGAATCTTTTCAGAAGACAGTCACTTACCTGGCTTATTAGTTAAGTCCACCCCTGGTCACATGTGTGTTTGTGTGCGATTACCTCGACACTCGGTTCTGGTGGCCGTGCTCTGGAATCCAGTGGGACACTGGCAGTAATAGGATCCGGGTGTGTTCACACACTCTCCATTCAGACAAGGGTTCCGCTCACACTCGTTAGCATCTAAACACACACACAACACGTGATCAAACGCTCGCTGCAGACGCCTTCCACAAGTCTGGCATTAGGCAACACACTGACCGATGCACTCGCCGCGGCCGTCCAGCCGGTAGCCCATGTTGCACTCGCAGCGGTAGCTGCCCGGCGTCGGCACACAGCGGCCGTTGATGCACAGGTTACGAAACGCCTCGCACATGTTCCTGATGCTGACGTTCTGAGGCAGGATGACTGAGTGAGAGAGAGATGGGAAAAAGTCAGGCTCAGAGTCTCAACTTTGACACATGTATGGAGAAAAGTGGAGAAATTTGATAAACTAGCTGAGTTTGATTAGCCTCTCAAAGCCTCGAAACCAGCAGCTCTCAACCAGGATTCACACGGTCTAGAAAAACCTGGATATATGTTATTCTAGTTTAGTATTATTCTAGTTTAGTATTATAACTAAAACTCAAATTAAAACCATAAAAAAACATTTTGGTTATTTGAAATAAAATAAAATAAGAACTTTTGATTTCAGCTAATTGTCAAGGCAACATTTCTTATTTTAATTTAACTTGATGTACTAAAATAACTACAAACTATTAAGTATTAACTATTAAAAATTAATAAACTAGTGTACTGTAGACAAAAAAAAAACTACTAAAACTGACAAAAAAAATTACTAAAACTTTAAATAAAACATAAAAATATAAACTGATTAAAATTAATAATAAAAAACTTATATTTTATTTATTTTCTAATTTTAATTTAACTTGATGTATTAAAATAACTAAAACTATAATAAAAATTTATAAACTAGTATAGACATAGACATAAAAAAACTACTAAAAATGACAAAAAAAATTACTAAAATTTTAACTAAAGCTTAAATAGAATCAGAAAATATAAAAATAAAAACATTAAAATTAATAATTAAAAAAACTACAATAGTTTCTCAATGATATTAAAATATCACTGATATGAAGAAGTCTCATTTTAAAAGATTTCTAGACATTTTTCAGATCTTGAAACGCCATGGGAATTTTATTATGAATCTACAATTTTCTAGTCATGCCATGTTGTAAAATATCTTATCAGGCAGAAATTGTGAGTAAATTGAAAACATAGTGCATATCCGAATCATTCAATTGTGCAATGGATAAAAATTATGCAAGTTTGATTAGTGTATGGGATTAATGCATTTTTAGAGAGTAAGACATATTTTTTTTTAAACCCTTACAATTAATATTTATCAAGTAAATCATGAACAACTGAAAAAGTCACTGGTTAAACAGAGCAGGATCCCTGAAAAACATTCAGCTTCTAGAAACTTTATTTTAGTTACGTAGGCTTATTTTAATCTATAACTCATAGTTTCTGTAAATTAAAAAAAGAAAAAGTAAACAAAAAAAACGTTGTCATTACAGCAGATGAACCAGAGGAAATATGTCAGCCTTTGAATGTTATGGACGATAAGGAGCCCTGGAGTCAAAGAGGTTGAAAATCACTGATCAAACGCATTTGAAGTCATCGGTTTAACTCTGAAGCAAACAGGAAGCGACTGAAGTGTGTTCAACACAAGCAGCTCCTTCATCAGATCTGCCTGACATTTGGAACAGATGATCCTGACACAAAGCCAGCAAGAAGTTACTGAAGTGTTGTTGATATGAACTGTTTCATATACCAATCCATTTGTAACACATTTATAAACTGAGAGCAAGGAAGTAAACAGGAAGTGAGGCGGGTCTTTGCTCTTAACAGCCCTTGAATTGTGTGTATTACCAGGTCTGATGGTGGGAAGGTCAATAGATGTGGGCGGCACAGGTATCGGATCACGAGGGTAAGGATCTCGTGGGTCATCAGGAAAACCCGGACCAGGACCAGGACGAGGAAAAATACCCGGAATCAGAATCGGACCTGGACCCGGACCCAGACCCGGACCTGGACCCAGATCTGGTCTGTCTGGATCAGGAACCGTGTGACCATACAGACAGAGTCTCTGATACTCCTCTGAGCGGGGAGAGAGAGAGTATTATTCAGTTTCATATTCATATTCTATTAATATTACTCAGTTTGTTGGTTAGAGTGAAGATGTTACAATTCCTGTACCATAATAATTAGGGCTGCAACAAACGATTATTTTGATAATCGATTGATCTAACGATTATTAGAATGATTAGTCAGTAAACTTTGATTGATTATTCAGCTTTTGCAATTAGTTAAAATGTCAAGTCATACATATTCTAACAAATAACTGTAATCACAGGTAATAAAAACAGTTCTGAGCTAAACCAAGCTTTGATCTCTGCAAAACAAACAATCACTTAAATTAAATATTTTTTCATATTTAAAAAAACAAATATAAAGCTGATAAATAAAGCTGTTTGAATTGAACTGAGAGACTGACAGAGCGATGAATCCTCATCCTCACCTGTTCCGCGGATGGGACACATCTCTGGGACGGTGGATCCGGTCCAGCATCCTCTGTTCTCGCAGCAGCACTGGCTCTTGGACATACGCTGCGGCAGCAGATTAGCACAGCGTCCGTTCACGATGTTACCGTAGCAGAAGCCTGTCCGAGCGTCTGGAGCAGAGCACACAAACAAAGAATGCTACATGAGCAACCATCATCTAATGCAGTCACACAACATGATTCACTGATGCAACAAGTTAATATATCTGCAAACAGCATTTCACAAACTCAACCTCATTCACAATCACAAAATACTATTTGCAAATGAAAAACAATTAAAATATATAAGTGTTTGCACGTTTCTCAATGTTTCTGTGTACAAACTGTTGAATCTGATTTGCAAATGATCATGTGTGCATATTATGATTCGCTGGGTTAAAAACCCACATCTGATTGGCTAAAGAGAACATCTGTTTAAAAAAACACTTGTGAATCGGTGACACAAACACACAACATCCTTTAGTGATGCACAAACACACATCTACCCAGCTAAGTTATGACCAAACTTTATCCGGCCTTTAATAATGCTCTTAAAATGTTAGTACAAAAACATTATTTATACATCATTCATGGAATAATTTTTCCTGAAACATTTTAGTTAAGACTGTTTTTTTTTTAAATGTTGCAGCTTGTTTCAGAACGTTCAGAGAACATTGACAAGTAACGTTTCTTTAATGTTTGTAAAAATGATACAATGGAACGTTGCCTTAACATTCTCATAAAAAAATGTTTTTAAAAAACTGGATTTGAATGTTCATACAACTCATAATGTTTCACAGCTTCAACGTTCTTGGAGCATATTTTTGTTAGCTGGGTACATGCGTATGTCACGTCACATTGGCTACGTGGCCACACACACACATACACACACACACACACACACACACACACACACACACACTCGCAGTGTGACGGTGCAGTCTGCATAATGACAGAGCATCTCCAGCTGCAGGAATAACGTGAGGGAGCGAGCGAGCGGAGCAAAGCGCGATGATGGAGGAGAAAAGAGGGATGTTTGGCTCAGGAAACGTTTGGAGTGGATCGAGTCATAGCGCACATTCCTTCCACACAAACACAGCCAACACTCATCAGCTGAAGACCACTGACCCACTTACACACACACTCACACACACACACACACAGAGGACAGCCTCCTCTAAAGGCCTCACACACAAACGCTTATTTTTACAGTTTCATGTAATTCATCAGCTTCAGCTGAATGTGCTTCACTGGCCTGATGAATAACTGTACATGTTCTGCCACAGTCAGATCAAGTCAAATTATATTCAAACCCGGTTAACTGGATCAGGCGCCATTAAATCATAAACATGAAAAAAATATGATAAATAATTTTAAAATAAAAATGAATGAAAATAAAATACTTCAGAAAATGATTTAAAATGAATAAATGATTTTAAAAACAAAATAAAATGCTAAAAAAATACATTATAGAAATACAAAATCAAAACAAAAGATTTCACAAATAAAAATAATCCAAATAAAACACTTAAAAATTTAATTAAAAAGTAAAAATAAAACAACTGTTTTAAAAAAAAGGCTAATCAAAATAAAGCACTTACTAAAATTAATTAAACTATATAAATGCAAAATTAAAATAAATATATGATTTAAAAAATTCAAATTAAACACTTACTAAAAGGTCCATCACAAAAACATTAAAAATTCAAATAATTACTACAAAAAAAAAACAATCAAAATAAAACACTTACTAACAAAGATGAAACAATTTATTCTTTTTAGTTGCACGTCATGTGACCACTAACATCAGAAACTGTTAACATGCAAATGTGCTACTAAATTATTTGAGACTTCAAGGAAATATTTTATGTTTAGCTGACAAAAAAAAAATTGTAAATCCTTAAACAGCAATATACATACTTTTTTTTTTAAATCAAAACAGTTTTCAATGAGAAAAACACGCAGGCTATGGTTTTCTCATGGTGAACTGATGAGATGATGTGAAATTTTCATTTCAGATCTGAATGTGAGTTTACACTGGATTTTGAAGGATCTACTGCCCTCCTCCTTTAGGATTTTATTACAACTTTAAATCTGAACATTAAGAAAATGTGAAGTTCCTCTGCAAACACACATGGAGGAAACACGTAGAGCAGGAAGCAGACAGGAGGAGAGGTTAACACATCAGACTGTGACGGTGAGAGTGGGCCGGACTCACCGATGCAGCGCGAGCCGTCCAGTGCCGTGTCGAAGCCCACCGGACACCTGCAGAAATAGCTGCCGATGGTGTTGGAGCACTGACCTCCACTGCACAGGCCCGGGATCTGAGAGCACTCATCGATGTCTGAGAGACACAAAACCCATCAGATCATCACGCTTAAACCAGCCGCTACAATACAAACCTTCACCATCAAAACCAGACTCATGGCGCTGACTGTCCGAGAAAATCATACTTACCTGCACGTCTTCTGAAACCCATGTGATGATCTTCTGGATAATGACTGCAGTAGTAATTGATATCTACATATATTATGTATACTTGGCCACACGTCACTTCACACACTACACTACTTGAGGTCAGTAAGATTTTTTAAGGTTTCTGAAAGAAGTCTCTTACGCTCAGCAATGGATGCTCTGTAGTGAATGGGTGCCGTCAGAATGAGAATCCAAACAGTTGATAAAAACATCACAATAATCCACACCACTCCAGTCCATCAGTTAACATCTGGAGAAGACAAAAGCTGAAACAAATCCAGCATTAAGACGTTTTTAACTAAATTACGAGCCCATAATCCGTAACATTGGTGGATTGATGGATTTTAATGCTGGATTTGTTTGAGCTTTTGTCTTCTCCAGATGTTAACTGATGGACTGGAGTGGTGTGGATTATTGTTTGGACTCTCATTCTGACGGCACCCATTCACTGCAGAGCATACATTGCTGAGACACTGATGCAGTGACACATTTCTCCAAATCTGATGAAGAAACAAACTCATCTACATCTGGGATGATCTGAGGGTGAGTTCTTAGAAACACTCAACAAGCTCATTTGGAATCCAAATCGAGTCTCAAGTCAAATTTTTTTTAACTTGAGACTCCCAAACTACTAAAGAGAGCCACGGGCCGTCATCTACACAACCCTGTTTGAAGGGGTTTTGCTGTGTGATGTGAATTATTGAGCAATATGAATGTCAGATTTACTGTCAGACGACTGACCGCAGCATCTCTGCAGTGAAATACGACTTGACTAATAATGGACAGCAGTCTGAGTTTGGCTCTCGCTCGGGTGCTTTCCAGAGCTCTGGGCCGTTATTTCTGGGTGCGGGGTGGGTACGGATCTCACACACACACACACACACACACACACACACACACACACAAACGCTCGCTTCTGCTTTAGAGTCTCACTCCAGTTCGGTAACGACCCGTTTGATCGAACACAAGTAAAAATAAAACCTTTCTGCCCTGCTGTAAACACAGCGAAGCAGCCAGACTCTCTCTGTCTGTCCTATAAACATGTCTGAAAGCATCGACTCTGAGATAATGACAGAAGATTCAGACTCGCTGTCTAAACAAACTCAAGCTAATGCGGCTCTCTAAGTGATGTCAGACCGCCAGGGAACCAGCACATCGTCTTCTGTGATCATCATCATCCATATAAATAAATGATGAAAATAATGACAGTGGAATCCACACTGAACTGTGGATGGAGTTCAATTAGATAGAGATTATGTGAGAGAGTCGTAGATCTACGTCCACATTCACTCGACTGTAAAACATACGTGTTTAACTGAAGAGCTGAACTAAACCAGATTGAACCACAAATACACTCACAGCTGAAGACGACAAAAATACATGGAGGAGCTTCGTCTCAGATGTTTCTCCAAAAAGACCTCAAGAGAGATGAAAACAGGCCCAAATGAGTCACTAGTCTTCATCTGATGAGAAATGTTTCATTTGTTTCCATGTTTCATATTAAGATCTGACTGCAGGTTTTGGTGTCTTTCCAACTATCAAAAATATGCCCCAAAAACGTTTTCTAACATTCCCATTCTTGGAACATTCAAAACGTCTGGTATTTTGAAATGTTTAATAATATCCGAACATTCCATTTTATCATTTTGCAAAGATCATGAGAATGTTACTTTTGAATGTTCTCTGAACGTTCTAAAAACGTTATTTAAAAACATTAGACAAAAGCCCAACTAAAACGTTTCAGAAAAACATTCCACGAATGATGAAATAATGTTGTTGTGCTAACCACTATAAGGGACTTTTTCTCAGGAGAAACATCTGAGAACTTCAGTGTAAGTCTCTGTTTGTTCTCCATTTTCTAGGAGAAACATCTGAGATGTTGAAGAGATATCATGTGTGTAGAGACAAACTCCAGCTGCAGAGCTGAACAATGAGTTCTGATGTGTGTGTGTGTGTCATTACCTTCACATTTTTGTGTGATTTCGTTGAACTTGTGTCCAGCAGGGCATTTGCACTCAAATGAGCCCACAGTATTCACACAGTTTCCCCCCTGACAGAGTCCAGGAATGGCCTGGCACTCGTCCACATCTGCACACACACACACACACACACACACACACACACACACAGAGAGAGAGAGAGAGGAAATGCTTTAACAACACAACACAACAGATGCACTCAAATCAGTGTGTATAATTCAAAACAGAACAACATGAGGAGGAAATATCAGCGCTCCGGTCTCATGTCACAACGCTTCATGTGTATTTGTGAAGCCTGAAAACAAAGCAAAGAGTTAAGACATAAACAAATCATAATCTTTAGACTGTGCATTATTTCTGTATAATCTGAATAATCAAATGTAAATAAATGAGTGTCATTGATCATGTCACAGTCAAATGTTCTTCTATTGCATAAATCCTACTGTTTTACCCACAATAAAGCAAAAAAAAGATACACACTAGAGTTCAAACGTTTGAGGTTAGTTTGCTTTTTTGTTGTTTTTGAAAGAATCTCTTCTGCTCACTAAGGCTGCATTCATTTGATCAAAAATACAGTAAAAACTGTGAAATATTATTACAATTTAAAATAACTGTTTTGTATGTGACTGTCTGTTAAAATGTAATTTATTTCTGGGACGCAGCGCTGAATTTTCAGCATCATTACTGCAGTCTTCAGTGTCACATGATCTTCAGAAATCACTCTAATATGCTGATTTGCTGCTCAAGACACATTTCTGATTATTATCAATGTATTAAAAACCGTTCTTCTGATACATTTTATTTTCCAGGATTCAAATATAAATAGAAAGTTCTAAAGAACAGCATTTATTTGAAATAGAAATTCTGTAACATTATAAGTCTTTACTGTCATTTTTGATCAATTTAATGAGTCCTTGATGAATAAAAGTGCTTAGTTCTTTAAATCTTTTGAACAGTAATGGAGACTGCTAGTGCATTCAGATGCGTTGATCCCGTCAGCGTAGTGAAGGATAATATCTACTGTGATAGTGATACTGTACACACACCTGCATCTCACACACACACACACACACACACACACACACACACACACACACACACACACACACACACACACAGACAGTGAGGAGCAGGGAGACAAGTAAATAGGGAAGAAATATTAAGGGACAAGATAAAAACCTGATTGATTTGAGGAGAAGTGTGAGAGTGAACCGAGAGAGAGGAGACGAAAGCGAGACGAGCCCACGCTCACCCTCCCAGAGCGACTCAGACAGCCAGACGATAAAAGAATTTACCCAGCTGGAGGAATTACAGTCACAGCCAAACCACACACACACACACACACACACACACCGGAGCCAGTCTGTGACAATACCGGAGATCCTCTTCAAAACCTGCAGCACAGACCGGAACAGACCAGCAGAGACCGGCACATCCGGCCCATCTTAACCCAGCACTTCAGCTCAGATCAACAGGTGCATTGAGTGATTCGTTTACAGTCAGTGTGTGTGTGTGTGTGTGTGTGTGTGTGTGTGTACTGAGTGCTTCACAGTGGATCTGTGTGTTTGTTCTTGATAAGTGCAGATCTTGATCAGTGTGTGTGTGTGTGTGTGTGTGTGTGTGTTGTGGGATCGTCTGGCTCGCTGAGGCATGCGTCTATGTGTTCTGACAGTGTGTCCTTGTTTGCATGACTGCGAGCATTCCTTCATTAAAACCAAAACCAATCTGACTCAATTAGAGTGAACTGTCCGTCCATCTGTGTGTGTGTGTGTGTGCGTGTGTGTGTCTATGTCAGGGTCAGAAATTAACTTTTCCAGTAAGTGGCCATATTTTCCCCAGGAATTGATTTCCAGGGGATTTTTCACCTTTGTAAGGGCACTTTTTATAATTACTTTATTAAATGCTTCTGTTGTTTTTTTGTCAAATGCTTAAATTGAACCAATTACTTCAATCAATCACAGCACTATAGGCTGATACCAAAACTTAAACAGAAGCGGCATCTGACATGGCATTTATTTACACAGTCTGCTCATGTACAGTGGTGGCCAAGATGATTAGAACACTAGTATTTTCAGCAGCTAAAAATGATTTAAAGTCAGTTATTTCTATCTTGTGCTGTAGTGTGTCAGTAGGAAATATCGGTTTACATTTCCAAACATTCAGTTTGCCATTAATTGTAATAATCCAGTGATATTTTTGTTTGCTCCACACAGAGATCTGATCTGATCATCATCAGTCTGTCTGGAATGACATGAAGAAACAGAACAAACGGAGACAGACTTAAATCCAGAAGAACTGTGGAGAACAACGTCTCCGAGATGCGTGTGTATGTGTGAGAGTGTGTGTGTGTGTGTGTGTGTGTGTGTTTTTGTAACATATGAGGACACAAATTTGTATAGTGACATGGGTATGACAGGTATTAAAAGGAGAAGGTGGACATTACCCCATGTCCCCATATTTCAAAAAGCTTATTAATCATACAGAATGAGTTTTTTTGAGAAAGTAAAAATGCACAAAGTTTCCAGAAAGGCAGTGGTTCTCAAACCTGTCCTGGAGGACCCCCAGCCCTGCACATTTTGTATGTCTCCCTCATCTATCACACCTGATTCAACTCGTCAGCTCATTTGTGGAGATTGCAAGACCTGAAGTGGGTGTGTCAGATATAGGGAGACATACAAAAGGTGCATAGAAATTATGGTTTGTACAGTATAAAAACCATTACACCTCTGGAGAGTCCCCACAATTCACAAAGACAAACATGCGTGAGAGTGAGTGAGTGAGTGAGTGTGTGTGTGTGTGTGTGTGTGTGTGTGTGTGTGTGTGTGTGTGTGTGTGTGTGTGTGTGTGTGTGTCTCACCCTGACAGGCTCCAGAGCGGTGGTTGGGAATGAATCCACGGCGGCAGGGGTGCGGTTGTGCGGGACACTGCTCACACGGATGACCCCAGGCCCGTCCCACCGTCGCACAGCACAGCGTCTTAGTGCAGACGATTCCGGTCAGCTGACCCTGACACATCTGGTTACTGACCGACGCGAAACACGGACCCGTCCTGTAATCTGGAGACACAGAACAAGTTAAACATACTAATGCAACACTTTGCTTGCATGACATTTCAGAAGTTGCAGCATGCCAACACACTCCCGGCTAAGAGTGAGCATTCACAGAACGTTCTACCAAGGTTCTCACAACGTTATAAGCAAACATACTTCCAGTAACTTTAACAGAACAGCTGTTCAGTTCCTTTTCGGGTAACACTTTAGAATAACTTAATGAATAACTACACAGGAACAAATGACTAACGCACTATTAACATTGTAGTAACTACTATTAACTAACAAGAAACTCTGATTAATGATTTAGTAAGTAATAGCGCTCAGTTGAAACTGGTAGTTCACTATTAGCTAACCAACAAATACTATTTTCTTTCATATATCCTGAGAACTCCTAAGAACTACTTTATACAGGTTCAAAATTAATGTGAATTATGCATAATGAATAATTAATTCTAAAATTAAGATCATGTTAACCCACTAGTAATGACTCAGGCATTACCAAATCCTTCTACATGAACTACTAATTACTTGGATCAGTATTCTAAAGGAAAATCATCATAACTTCCTAATATTGACTGACGTCATTGTGAGCGTTTGAGATATAAGTAAGGTTTTGGATAGTAATGACTCATATGCTACCACATCCTTCTGAAGAAACTATTAATTATTTGGATCAGTATTCTAAAGTGAAGATCACGGTAACCCGCTAGTAATGATTTAAGTGTTACCAAATCTAGCAAAATGAATTACTAACCAGGACCTTACAAAAACCTCAAAGGTTTACAATGACTTCAGTCATTACTAGGGAGTTATCATGATCTTCACTTTAGAATACTGATCCAAAAAATGACTAATTCCTTTAGAAGAATTTGGTAATACTTGAGTCATTACTAGTGGGTTACCATGACCTTTACTCTAGAATGAATTATACATTGTGTATTATTCATATTAATTATCAACCTGTCTACAGTAGTTCTTAGTAGTTCTTGGGGAAGTATGGAAAAACTAATAGTTACTGATTAGCTAATAGTGAACTACCACATTCGACTAAGCACTATTACTTACTACTTCATTAATCAGAGTTTCTTGTTAGTTACTAGTAGTTACTAGAGTGCTAATATTGTGTTACTCATGTGTTTATTCATTAATGATGGAACAGTATTCTAAAGTGTTACCCCTTTTGGTCTGGTCTACTCGTTACTCCCGGTGTTCCTGTGTGTCTGCCCTGCCTTGTATTGCCTTGTTTGGATTAAAGACTGTTAATTTGAGTTCATCCTCGTCTCATCGCTTCCCTCGTGTGCGTGCACCGTGACACTGATACAATATCTCAAAACCAATCAAATGTGATGATTCTCAATACTAATTATAGTATTCCAATAAAACTGATATACTACAGAACATGCTGTTTTGTTTAAAAGGGTTAAAAATAAATATTATTAATCATTTAAAACAAACAATATTTCATTTATACTGATACTAGCAGTGAAATAGATAATGAAAAATGAATGACGAAAAGAGGAACAATCACGAGTCTCACATCGCTGATGTTCTTACAGTGTTGATCAACTCACTGCTGCTTCATGTGAACACTGGGAACACCCTGCACGTGTGTGTGTGTGTGTGTGTGTGTGTGTGTGTGTGTGTGTGTGTGTGTGTGATGTCATGTGTGTGTTTGTCTGAAGGGGACACTCCCTGCACTGCTCAACATCTGGGAGCAATAAAACTCACACTCACACACATACAAATACACACACACACACACACACTGGTATTCCTATCATTACGAGGACTCTCCATAGGCATAATGGTTTTTCTACTGTACAAACTGTATTTTATATCCCCTTACCCTCCACCTCACACAAAACTGTAGCTTTTCTAGATTCTCAGAAAACTTCATTCTGTATGGTTTATAAGCTTGTTTCCTCATGGGGACCAAAAAATGTCCCCACAAGGTCAAAATTTACTTGTATTATTATACTTGAGGGGACATTTGATCCTCAGAATGTAGTGAATACCAGCACACACACACACACACACACACACAGGCCGCATTAGCAGAGCTTGATTCATTATGGAATTCATGATCTCCTGCAGTTCATCAGCTGAATAAATCTCTGGGAATGTCTGTGTTCACTGCGCTCTCTGTGCACCTCATTCCTGCACAAATCCAATTTAACAATCATTTACAAAAATGTGACTTCAGCTGAGTGTGAATCACACACACACTTGACTCCATTAACCCTTTACAACCACCAGATCAGGGTCAAGTACATGGACGGCTCATAGAACATTTGATAGACAACGGTAATTCAAAGCGCTATACATGAAAAAAAAAAATAGTGACAAAGAAAACATTTTGATAATGCATGCATGCAAGCATAAAAATAGTCATGAAAACATAAATAAATTTAAAATGCATGCATCATAAGTTAAAAAAAAAAAAAAAAAAAAACATTTTAAAAAGGCATGCATCATAAGCATAAAAATAGTCATAAAAAGAGCTTTTAAAATGCATGCATCATAACTTATTAATAAATTTTAAGAAAACATACGAGAAATGCAAGCATAAGTATAAAAAAGAAAAAAGAAAACATTAAAAAAATGCATGCGTCATAAGTATAAAAATAGTCATAAAAACAGAAAAACATTTAAAATGCATGCATCATAAGTATAAATATAGTCTTAAAAAGAACATTTTAAAACTGCATGCTTCAAAAGTATAATAAAGTTCTATGCCTTTTAATGCATGTATAAATGTTCCCCACTGTTTGACTGGACATCTACCAGAATATCTATCTATATGAATTTCTATCCATCTCAAACTCCAGTTTTAGCACAACAGCTGACTGGCAGGTGAGTGGGCGGAGCATCACATGGGTTTCTGATCATGTTGCTGTGAATGTGATTCTCTACACCTGTGGTTCCTCAGCTGCACACCTGTGTGAATGTCTACATACTTGATCTGATGCAGGACAGCAGACGTCTGTATAAACTTCAGACCTCATAAGTTTTCTCAACACTTCAGCCTGTTTCATATACACAAAGCTAACCCAAAACGCAACACACACTTGTCTTTAGTTGCCCCAGCGAACATTAGAGCTGATAAACACACCCGACCCTCCTGACGTGATCGTGTCTTCTGCTCCAGCAGGGAGGACGAGGATGTGTCATTAAGGGATGTTTCCACTTGCCATTTGCACATAAATATGATTTCCAACAAGACAAGCAGCAAACAAACAGAGAACGCTCTGTCCTGTTTCACAAACACTGAACTCCAGCACATCTGCAGCTAATAACATCCACAGAACATCAGAGTCCAGAAACCAGGTCCTGAACACACACACACACACACACACACACTCACTCACAGAGACACACACACACACACACTCACTCACAGAGACACACAAACACACACACACACACACACACACACACACACACTCACTCACTCACTCACTCACTCACAGAGACACACACACACACACACACACACACACTCACTCACTCATTCACAGAGACACACACACACACACACACACACACACACACTCACTCACTCACTCACTCACTCACTCACAGAGACACACACACACACACACACACACTCACACTCACTCACTCATTCACAGAGACACACACACACACACACACACACACACTCACTCACTCACTCAGAGACATACACACACACACACACACACTCACTCACTCACTCACTCACAGAGACACACACACACACACACACACACTCACTCACTCACTCACTCACAGAGACACACAAACACACACACACTCACTCACTCACTCACTCACAGAGACACACACACACACACACACACTCACACATTCACAGAGACACACACACACACACACACTCACAGAGACACACACACACACACACACTCACTCACTCACTCACTCACTCACAGAGTGGCACACACACACACACACACACACACACTCACAGAGACACACACACACACACTCACTCACTCACTCACTCACTCACAGAGTGGCACACACACACACACTCACTCACTCACTCACTCACTCACAGAGTGGCACACACACACACACACACACAAACAGGCCTCAGCCAGCTTCTAAGAGGAAACCAAATTCCGAAAGAATCAATCTTTAGAACTTCAAACTACAGTCAGAGGAGTTATTATTGATGTGTATGTCTGTGGTTTGTGTCTGTGATGTTTTATAAACCTAGCTGCGTCTCACCTCTCTCACACTGAGCTCCAGTGAAGCCGTAGTTACACAGGCAGCGGTTCGGAGCAACACATCGGCCTCCGTTCAGACAGCCGGACTCACACACCGCTGCAGAAGGAGACAGAGACACGGTTAGCGTCTGCCGTGTGTGCATCCTTATGTGTGCTGCAGGGTTACGGGAGTCTTACGCTGGCCGCAGTGAGCTCCGGAGTATCCCTTCTGACACAGACACTGCTCCTCCGCACATGTCCCCCCGTTCATGCAGCGGATGTTACAGTTCTGGACTGAAGACAAGCATCAGACATGTTAATTACTGTACATACTGCACACACACACACACACACACACACTAAATGTTCTTGATATTTACACATATGAGAGGTTACACTACAATAAAAACATCCTGCAAGTTTCAGAACTCAGCACTAACTAAAATCTTGTCCAATCACAAGAGCGACACTGCTGTTGGATTAAAAAATGTCAGGTAAAATTCTCAAAATATAGTTAATATGTGACCCTGGAGCACAAAAGCAATCATAAACAGCACAGGTATATTTGTAGCAATAGCCAACAATACATTGTATGTTGACTATTACAGTATTTATTCAACTTTGTTAAGATTAGTTAATGAAAATACAGTCATTCATTGTTAGTTCATGTTAATTCACAGTTCATTAATGTCAACAAGCACAAATTTAGATTTTAATAATGCATTAATAAATGCTGAAATTAACATTAACTATGATTAATAAATGCTGTAGGAGCCTTGTTTATTCTTAGTTCATGTTGACTAAAATTAGTAATTACTAATGAAACTTATTGTAAAAGTGTTACCACATTTTTTTTGTAAGAGTAATATCTCTCTCTCTCTCTCTCTCTCTCTCTATATATATATATATATATTTAGTTATGTTTATGTTGTTTTGGGTTACAAATGGTTGCGTTGTTTCATTTCCTTTTGCCTTGGACTCAAACATATACGGCTCTATCACAACGCTTGCCATCTCGAGTATCGAAACATGTGACATGCTGTAAAGGAGGGCGTGGCTACAGTGCGATGAAGTTAGCCAATCACAGCAGTCAGTGTTGGGGAAAGTTACTTTTAAAAGTAATGCATTACAATATTGCCTTACTCCATAAAAAAGGTTATTGCTACTTTGTTGCTTTTTATAGATTATGTTACTTTTGCGTTACTTTTCGTCACCTGGGCTGGGCTTGCTTATTAGTTTTTAATAACAAAAAACCCCAAAATTACATTTTTGGCAACTGAAAAGGCCCTTTCACACCAAAAGAGAAATGAATAAGCCTTAACTTGAGGCGTTTCCTCCTCTGCACTTACTCCCGGTTTCTCTCAACACAGGGACAAGAGCTGACAGTCAATAAATGGGAAAATAAAGTAACCTGCATAGCTTATTTTAAATAGTAACTCTGGTATGTTCTTATAAATTTCAAAAGTAATGCATTACTTTACTAGTAATCTGATTACATAGCTTGCGTTACTTGTAATGTGTTACCCCCAACATTGACAGCAGTGGGTGTTTACTTCCATTTCTGCAAGAGGAAACAGTTTTGAGAGTGAAAAGTTTTACAAATATTGTACCTTTTCTAGTTCAAAATACCTAGAGAAACATAATATGAAAATCTGAAACTGCATTTCATGACTCCTTTAATATCAAGGCAATTACAGACCAACACAAACCCTATTGTGTGCATGAATCATTGTTCCTGTTGTGGACGCCCACAAAGGGAGGCTTGAGGAGACTTGAGCTCACATCTGGGGACGAATGTGTCCCCAAACTACACCACAAACACACACACACACACACACACACGAGCGTCTCCTCCCGTGGAGCTGCAGCAGTGATCCAGAGAGGAGCTGGAGCTGCGGGTGAGGCCTGTTGACTGTGGACGGACTCCAAATCACACACACCCATCCAGACACAGCTAATATTCACAATATTTGTTATTCACAATCACGGCAGTAAAACAACCACAAGAATCTGAGACGATCGAGACACTAAACCATTATTTTCAACACCCTAAACAGATGACCATCTTTCATCGTCTTTCGTGTTAAGATGCCAAACCATATTCGGGAAAAATCTTGCAAGATTTACATTTGCTGCAATCGGCCGGGTCATTATTTGTCCATTTTGAGATCATTTGGTGATAGCCGCATCCTACCGACTGACATCAGTGCATCATTCTGCTCCAAAAAACAGTCATGCACAATGATTGATTTCAAATATTCTTATGAAAATAATTATGAAAATGTTTATGAAATTAATGATTTTTTTTTTTTAATTCAGCTTATCTTATTTGCTGTCATTAAGGCAAGTTTATTTACATATCATATTTAATATACAATGGTAATTTAAAGTGCTATAAATAAATTAAAATATTAAAATATAGCCATAAACAAGCATAAAATCAATCAAAGAAAAAAAAACATTTTAATAAATTGCAAATGCATTGTAAGATTAAAAATAGTTCTAAAAAGAAAACATTAAAAAATGCATGCATCGTAAGTATAAAAATGGTCATAAAAAAAGAAAAAATTTTAAAATGCATGCATTTTAAGTATAATAATTGTCATAAATACAAAAACATTTTAAAAATGCATGCATATTAACTATAACAAAGTATAATAACGTTTAAGCCTTTTAACGCATGTATTAAATGCAAAATATGGTTAATTACATAAGACATAAAAAACAATAAAAAGCAAACAAATAAAAACTGAAGAAATTGATCAATTAATTAAAATTAATTGAATTAATAAATTAAATTATGACATGTATATATATATATATAACATCTGCGATTCATCGGCCATTAAACTCTGCATCAGTGGACTGCTGCTTACAGTGGATACCTCACAGAATCAAGGATACCATCTAACACACAACCATCAAACATGTCAGGAATTAAAGCTTGCTTGGAGTGATTAAAACACTAAGCAAACAAGAAATAGAACAAGACGTTCATGTGACTTTCATCTCCTCTCTGACGGACTGAATTACCTGATTTGGATCCACAGGTAGGAGCGATCTGGCCGCTCGGACAGGTGCACATGTTGGGTCTGGAGCAGAAGCCATCTCCGCAAGAGCTGCGACAAATCGCTGAGAACAGCAAAAACAATGATTGATGACATCTATTGATTGCTTGACCGTCACAGACGTCAATAAACATGCAGGTACAGGTGATATTCTGACCGTTCTACACATCTCTCGTGTCTTGTTTTTTCTTATATGCACACTAACATGTTTAAATCCATCCCAGAAAACCAAAGTCTGCAGATACAGGTCTGGTCCTGCTCCAGGTCTTTCCATGAGACAGACTTGCAGTTCATCGAGGCATATGCCAGCTGTCTTATTCAGGAAATATCGGCTTAATCGGATTAATGCCATTACACGATGCACATATAACTGGAATGCGTCCAAACTCTGATTATTACCGGAATGTTCTTGTTAAGTGCGGTCAGCGAGAGGTCAGGAGGTCAGAGAGACTCTGGGCCATTGTGACTGAGTTCCATTAGCGTGCCTGACCTTCACATGTAAACAACATCACCCCACCCACCGCGCCTGAGAGACGGCCAGAGTCACACAACACCAGCACAGCCTTCCTGAGCACTGCCAATCTATTCATTTACAGGACGAGAGCGAAAAACAATCATCCAGCGCCGAGCTCGCCGAACCCCGCCCTCCTCTGTGAACCACTACTGATAGCTGGAGCAGAACACAGCAAACAGGAAGCTGATGAGGACTTACGGACGATGCACTGGTTGCCTCCGGTCAAGGTCTTCCATCCAGGACAGCAGTACGCATGATGACGGGATCCACACACATTCGGCCTGCGGGAAGAGTTCAGCAGAACTTAATTTAAACTTTACGTGTGAATTTTCAGCAGCTAAAAATGGTTTTAAGTGAGTTATTTCTAGCTTTTGCTGTAGTGTGTCAGCAGGAAATATCAGTTTACATTTCCAAACATTCATTTAGCAATTAATTGTAATAATCCAGTGAGATTTTTGAGATGTGATCTGATCATCATCAGTCTGTCTGGAGTGACATGAAGAAACAGAACAAACTGAGACTAAATCCAGAAGAACTGTGTCTTGAGACGCTTCGGAAAACCTCCTGAGAAACTCTGCTCAAGAGGACAAAAGCTGCTTTAAACACAAAGCATGCTCACAACAAATGTTGATTTCATTTACTTAATAGAAGTTAACTGATAAAGAAAATCTATTTATGACATTATTTTTGACAGCATTTTTACACAAGTGCCTAAAACTGTTAACAGCACTGTAGCTTCGCAGCAGGTAGCTTTCTTGAAGCAGAGACACAGTTCTTCTGGATTTAGTCTCAGTTTGTTCTGTTTCTTCATGTCGTTCCAGACAGACTGGATGATGATGTGAAAATGAATGTTTGGAAATGTAAACTGATATTTCCTTCTGACACACTACAGCAAAAGCCATTTTTAGTTGGTGAAAATACTAGTGTTCTAATCATTTTGGTCACTAATGTAGAATAAAAATAACATGTTAAGAACATCGGAACAGAAAGGAACATGTGTATTAAATGATTTTTTGAAGTTGTAAATAAAACATTACTGGAATATGTTGTACAAGAAAATACAATATCAGTCTTTCTACAGGTAAAATTTCACATTTAATTCAACGTGTTTCCCGTCATTATCTACCTGTACAATTTTTTATATCTTCCTGACTTTCTATCTTACAGATTGCATGACTTTAAAACCTTGAAACTTTTAAAATTTCACTGTTAAATTCTTCAAGCTTGTTAAACTATATTTTAAATATTCAGACTAGCCTTTCTCAAGCCAACATCAAAGTTTGTCTACAATCTAGGCTAGTTTTTTGTGAAATTTACTAGCAATTTCTGAAAGTTGTTTCACTACGAAATTTTTTTGATAAGAAAAGTGCACAAACAAAAAAATGAATAAAGAGAACATAGGAACAGGAAATGTAATTCCCATTTTCTTTTTATTTAAATTTTTCCTGTTTATTTTTAATGTTTATGCTCTTTTCTGTATTTTTTTTTATGTTGGTTTGGTTTGTACAGATGCCTGTTTCTGCCACGTAACAAAAAAATAAAGGAAATTGCGACTTTTTGTCTCACAATTCTGAATTGTGCGATATAAACTCAGAATTGCAAGAAGTCCAAATTGCGACATATTAAAAAAAAGTCAGAATTGTGAAATGAAAAGTCAAATTACCGCTTTCATTTTTTTTAATTCTGTGGCAGAAACAAAAAAAAGAAGAAAAAAAAGAATTCTAAGAGGGAAAAAAGTCAGAATTGAGAAATATAAACTTAAAATTGTGTTTAAAACACCAGAATTCTGAGTTTATATCTCACAGTTCTGACTTTTTCTCATAGATGTGAGAAAAAAATTTGAATTGTGAGATTTAAAAAGTCGCAGTTACCACAAGTTCCGTGACTTTTGTGCACAGCTTAGGTTTTTTCCTATAATTTAATGTTTTAATGTTTGATTATTGTGTTTTATTAGGATCATCTAAATGAACACAAAGACTTGGAGATGTTGCAAAACAAACACTCAACAGACCAAAGAAAACAGCACTTCCACGAAACCTAAACTGTCATTAATGTTATGACGCTAACGCTAGTTAACGGATTCTGTAGCGCGGGAAACCGGGTTCCCACACAGCCTCCCTAACGGCTGTTAATGACAGTTTTACCACGGTGTTTAGAGTAAATGTTGCGGTTCTTCAGTGATGGAGAGAGTCGTTACCCCTTCAGCACGTCCTGCCCGCCGCCGCGCCGCTTCGATCGGTTCGCTCTCGTTTGCTCCGCGGCTCTGTCTGCGCCTGCGTTGAGCGTCTGCGCAGCTCTGTCTGCGCCTGCGTCGAGCGTCTGCGCTGATACACACAGCGACGCGAGCGCTGAGATTCCCGCCGCGAGCACGAGCAGCCGCCTCATTCTGCGCGCGCTCCCGCTGCAAGACCAACAGCTCACATTAATAACAAAACTGACAAAAACACAAACCTAGTGAAGAAGAAACTAGCTTAGTGTGCGTCAGTCAGACGCGTTTATGGAAAGTAAACAAGAATACGACAGCAGAGGAACTTTGTGAGCAGAGGATGAAATAAAACTGAGGTAAAATAAAACTGAGGGAAAGAAAGTTTCTGTACCTCCAGCAGATGATGAAGAAGATGAAGATGAAGTCTCCTCCAGTAAGTCTGCACTAGTAAAGACTGTAAAGTGCCTGGTGAAAGTTGTCAGGGTGAGAAAAAGAGCGTAAAGCGGTTCAGAGGTGCAACACAAAGCGCAGCGGCTGCGTTACTGCATCAGCGCTCATTCCGCTGCGCCACTCAAATCTCATCCAAACACTCGCTCCCTTCGGATCTCGCGAGAACCTGCGCGAATTCAGCGCTGCGGCGGTTATTATTACACTCAAATCACTGCGAGATTAACGCTTTTATCCGCAGGGAATATGAATAAAATCAACCAGTATGAGGAGATAATCACCATATTCAATGTACTTAATAGAACATGGAGGTCGTCATATTGTTCAAATCTCTTCCATATGTATTTGACCCTCTAGCACTCTCTATTTTGTTTTATTTTTATTAATTATTTAATTTACATTAAAAAAAATGTAACTTGCGTGTACTTCCTTCCCTAACGAAAATTAAACATGGATTTACAATACAAATTAAACCAAAAAAAAAAAAAAAAAAAAAAATCATGGTTACTGCAATTATGCAAATTAACCATGGTTTCGCTACACTAACCATAGTTTAACCATGGTATTTATTTTATTTAACTGTGGTTATACAAAAGATAATCAATACGATCAATACAAAAACTAAAACATGGTTACTATGCTTTTACTACAAATAAAAATAAATAAATAAATAAAAAACATGATTAATTTTCGTAAGGGTTTTGCTAACTGAGACTTGTTATAGCACTTACATATTATTGCTCTCTTGCTGGTTTGCTTCAAGTCGCTTTGGATAAAAGCATCAGCTAAATGTAAATGTAGATGAAATACCTTATAAATACCATGGTAATCATTCGAGCGCTGATCTAATACCATGGTACTTTCACAAAAACCTTAAAAGGAGGGTTTGTGCTCAATTAATTCCGTCAGGAGGCGTCTTTATTTAGTTTTTCTAACTTTCGCTCGCTGACAGACTCTTGCTCGGGAGCGCGCCGCATCATCTCTTGTCCGCGTTCCCAGTCACGTTTGGCGCGGGGGCGCGCACGCTGGCAGCACCTTGACTCTTGTAATGAGAACACGAACAATGCACAATGAGAGAGGAGGCTCATGGGAAACAATTTATGACTTTTACCCTCCAGACGTTCTGCACAATACACAACTCAAACCTTGTCAACGCGCTGGAGAAGCATGTGGTCTCGTTTTTACAAAACAGATTTTAGAGCTAATACCATGGCAGTACCATGTGTTGGGAAGGTTACTTTGGAAATGCAATAGTTTACAGATTACAAGTTACCCTATTTAAAATGTAAAGTAATATTATTAAAGTAATGTAACTGATTACATTTCTAAATTTCTAATGCATGTTTGTTAATCATTGAAACGCAGGCAGGGTGAATCTTATAGAAGAGCACTGATTACAGTCAGACTTTCACAATCCTTCATCACTTTAATTAAGATCACAATAATTTAATTTTAAAGCACAGCCACCACAAAATCGGACTTTAACACCTTATCTTACTTTGAGATCATTCTGAGGTTAAATACAGTCTGTATTTACATCTATATCTGGTTATTATTTTTAAATATGTATTTAAAATAATAACCAGATTTAGTTTAATAGCTATGATACTGTTTTTGAAATCAAATATTTGCATAGGAAACACTGGCTAACAATCCTTTTGGAAAAAAACTAAATAAAGCACATGCATAAACCCAAACAAGAAATAAAACTGTTGTAAAATAAGCATGTGTCCTAAACTCCTGAAACACTGGTGTGTCGTATTTTAGAGCAGTCGATGCAATTTGGAAAAGAAATCAATCAAATCTATATGTGTGTGTGAAAATATTCAGATGTAACATGTTCATAAGTAACTAATTTAATGACACATTTTGTTCTCAGTAACTAACAGAATGCAGTTACATTTATTCTGTAATTAAATGATGTAATTCCGTTACATGTAACTAGTTACTCCGCAACACTGGGTACATGGTATCAGATAATACCACGCTACATTACTGCATTGATGCACCAATGCTTCGGTGAGGGAAAGAAGCTGGTTTCCCCTTACTGAACATAAAATGAGCCGTTGCATCCTGACTTGGGTGTTTGCGTCTGCGGTCAGAGGAGGGGAGCGTCCCGTCTGCATCTCAACCCAACGGCGTCCAGCCTGAGACTGATGCAGGAACAATGGCACACGGTGGGTGGAGAAACCCGAGCCGCACCCTCCTCTCTCTGGACCGGACCGAAGCTCTGGTGCGCTCTGTGCATCAGAAGTGTAATCATCCGTAAGGAATGCAGACTGAAGTCAACATGAAACTAAGACCATTTACTTTCTTAAGACATGCTCTTGATTTCATCAGTGTGTTCTGAACAAATCTTTTTCTTCACAGTCCTTCATCTAAATGCAATCATTCGTTCATCCATTCCAGCTGACGCTTGGTCACACTACACTTTTCATCCCACTGACCTCCATTCATACGCATTGCAAATTTAATACATTTCACGCACTCAGAAGTTCTAGTTTGGTGAACTCTGACTCGCGATCTAGTATCATGTGAATATTCTTGTGTGACTAATAGAAGAAAAGTACATCACAACCTCTTAGCTGAATTTAAAAAATAAAATAAAACTTTACAGCTGCAGGTTTGTGGCATTACAGAAATGCAAAATGAAGTTGCTTGTATATTTTTACATTTACGCATTTGGCAGACACTTTTATTCAGAGAGACTTACGTTGAATTAAACCTATACTCTTTTTTTTTCATGCATTCCTTTAGGATCGAACCAATGACACTGGCGTTGCTAGCGCTGTGCTTTACTGTAAATAAACTTAAGTAAATAAAAATATGAAATGTTGCTGCAGCTGGCAGATAACTGAAAAGTCGAAACACTGAAATTACTAACTGAAATTAAACTAAAACTAAAAAAATCAACCTAATAAGTAAAATAAAAATGACAAGCACAAAAAATAACTAAAAATGTAACTTATATTAAATAAAAATGGTTGAAATTATTAATAAAAACTATAATGATATAAATAATGCCACTGCTTTACTTATCAACCACCTTCATACAGAGACTCAGTTCATTATGGTGAAAATAAAGTCTCGCCCTATTAATTTTTAACACTGAATCTTGTGTATCACTCGTAAATATAAACAGGGTTTAAATGGCTTGCGAGCACGTTGGGTTTAATTTATGTCGTAACGTCATTGTTCAGAAGGCGGCCGTGTGTCTCTGGGTCCCATCGACTGACAAAGTTCTGCTCATTCTTCTGTGTTTACTTTCTCTAAGGCTCGGCGCTATGGCTTAAACAGATGCTCCAATATACTGACCTACTTTTGAGGAATTCAGTCCTCTCTCTCACTGCACGTGACCCAATAACAGCATCCCATTCCTGTTCCTGTTCCCGGCCTCGTGCGGATCGCAGACGGATGGAGGGACGGGCGGGGGAGCGTGTGCCTGTGCGAAAGCGTCTTACTCAAACTTTCTCACACTGTTTATTTGCTTTGGCTCAGGAGCGACTGTGTCTCCTTTCATTTCCCGTGGTTTTGGACTCCAGGAATCGAGCGCTCCGACTCCCAGACGATCAGCGATATGGGAGGAGTATCTGAAATCTCACAGAATCAATCATTATTAATCACTTCTAGATTACTTTGATATCTCAGAGCGTTCAGGTTCATGTAGAGCCTCTGAAACTGCAGAAGTCGCTCTTGTGATGTCAGGTGTCGAGGCATTTAAGGTTCTATGAGGAACCTTTAACATTCATGGGACCTTTCCATTGCATTGTGCTTCAGAATATTAAGAGTTTGTTACACTAAGAAAAAGTAGTTCTTTTAAGAACTGTTCACTGAAAGGTTCTTTGGAGAACCAAAAATGGTGGTTCTATGGCATCGTTGCAAAAAGCCACTTTTGGAACCGTTATTTTTTAATGTTTCCATTGCACAAAACATTATTAAAATGTTGCTCTCACTAGTAAAAATAGTTCTTTTAGGAACTGTTCATTGAAAGGTTCTTTGGGGAACCAAAAATGGTGGTTCTATGGCATCGTTGCAAAAAGCCACTTTTGGAACCGTTATTTTTTAATGTTTCCATTGCACAAAACATTATTAAAATGTTGCTCTCACCAATAAAAATAGTTATTTTAGGAACTGTTCATTGAAAGGTTCTCTGTGGAGAACCAAAAATGGTTCTTCTAAGGTGTCACTGTGAAAACCAGATTTTGGAACCTTTATTTTTAAAAGTGGAGAATGTTTCCATTGCACAAAAGGTGCAAAAAGGTTTTTTAGATTATTGAAATATTCTTCAAACTAAGAAAAAGTGGTTCTTTTCAAGAACTGAGCACCGAAAGGTTCTTTGAGGAACCAAAAATGGTTCTTCTATGGCATTGCTGCAAAAGGCCGCTTTTGGAAACTTTATTTTTTACAGTGTGGAACGTTTCCATTGCACAAAACATTATTAAAATATTGTTCTCACCAATAAAAATGGTTCTTTTAAAAACTGTTCACTGAAAGGTTCTTTAGGGAACCAAAAATTGTTCTTCTAAGGCGTCACTGCGAAAAACAGCTTTTAGAACTTTTATTTGTAAAAGTGGAGAACGTTTTCATTGCACAAAACATTATTAAAATGTTGTTCTCACCAATAAAAATGGTTCTTTTAGAGACTATTCGCTGAAAGGTTCTTTAGGGAACCAAAAATGGTTCTTCTAAAGCATCAGCTTTTGGAACCTTTATTTTTAAAAGTGGAGAATGTTTCCATTGCACAAAAAGTGCAAAAAGGTTCTTTAGATTATTGAAATGTTCTTCAGACTAAGAAAAAGCGGTTCTTTGAGGAACCAAAAACGGTTCTTCTGTGGCATTGCTGTGAAACCCTCTTTGCACCCTTTATTTTAAGACTGCAGCGAGTCATTAATCTTGAGTCGTCAAGTTTCAGGATTTCACGGCGTACATTTGTAAACACTGGGCTTTGTTCTTCTCTTCTGCCGTTCTCATGTGAATATGCAGTTGTGTTTCACATCATCCAGCTTTGCTTCATCTCCAGCTGGATCTCAGATGGATGTTCTTCTGATATAAAGCAGCGCTAAAGACTTCCAGCTCCTGAAGCAAACGGATTCACGCTCGGATCCCCACAGAACACCTTCCCAAAACACTTGGAATCACCTAGGTGCTTCTTGGCCAATGATAGACAAACGTTTATGTTCTTTCTGATTGTGGCATCACAAACGCTGATCTAAGAGGAGCCTACGGTTCTCTGGACACAGCTTCAGGATCTTCTGTGACGGTCTGGATGATTTTAGGCTGCGCCTCTGGAGAAACCTTGGCAGGCCAGTCGCTCCTGGGGAGTTTCACCAGCGTTCCAAGAGTTCTTCGTTTCGACATTATGGCTCTCGCTGTTGGTCTGTTCAGATCCAGGGTTTTGGAAATGTCTGCGTAACCTTTTCCTGACTGATAGACTCAATATGAGCATGTCATTTTTATTCTCTCATAAAAACTCTCCTTTGATCGGGTGATTTGTGCTTGTTAAATCTTTGCGAGGGTCAATGGCACAGTCGCACATGACCGACTTTAATCAATCAAATTCATATTCCTTAAATTCTCATTAACCAGCTGCTGGATTCAAATGAGCTCTTCACTGAAGCCTGTATGTAGAGCATCTGCTGCATGACTCGTGATGTAGCTGTGTTCTGCATCATCCTTGTGAAAGACAGAAATAAAATAAAGGTCAGTTCAGAATCATTGACAGTGAGTGTGTTTATATAAAAACAACACGGTTTGAGGCGTTCACATGAATACTGTTGGGTGCTTTCAAGTCATGTTGGAAAGATTGTATTCATGAATTGGGAAACAAATGGGGATTTTCTTTGAGCCTTAATTTTCCAAATTGTTGTTGGCGGGTCACTGAGAAAACATGGCTGATGCAGTGCATGGTGCATCTAGTTGATGGTGTATGATTTTTCTCATTTACAATGAAACTAGATAAGTTGCATGTACAAAATAGAACAATATAACGACTCACATTACAATAACTACATAAATTTATTTGCAATTATTAAACAAAAAGGACACTGCCATCTTGCACAAACAAAAGTGATTTAAATGCATCAAATGCCATAAATGGGATTCTCAGTTTGTAAATATGAACTTCCCAGGAAGATTTGAATGCACTTCATGTAAACACACTCTTGAATGCATCATAAGGTCAAGTGTTGTGACCTCAGTAATTCTCTGGCCCTCGTCACCAGTGTTGAATGCATTAAAGTAATGCATTACAATATTGCATTACTCCATAAAAAAGTAAATAATTATGTTATGTTACTTTTAATGGAAAGTAATTATGTTACTTTAGCGTAACATTTTCTCATCTGGGCTGGGCTTGTTTTTATTATAAAAAGTTTTTAGCAAATTTAAAAGCCCTTCTACACCAAAAGTGAAAATAATAAGCCTTAGGCTGAAGGAAATGTAAAGTTTGTACAGTAGAGGACACAGCTCAAACAAACCTTTCAGCTGTGCTTCCATTCTGCATTACATGAATAGGATGCAGGAGAAGAAAGTTCAGTACTTTTCAGCAATAATATGGTTGACCTGGATCATCATGAATACATAAATACGGAGGCCGAGAGAGCTCAACGCGCTGCAACTTCAGAAAACGCATGCAAATAGAAAAAGCACCAGCAAATCAAGAAAACATCTTCATCAGTTAAACAGCAGGTGCTGCAAATGCTCACAACACATTTGCATTTCACAGTTTCAATTCATTTTGAGGAACACTGAACCTGTTTTGTGCAGGTGAGTAAATACATGTTGATATTTAGTCTAGAACTACAGTAAGATCATGTTCACACACAACACTCTGCACTTACTACTGATTTCTCTCAATTTGGCAACACCAGAGCTGTCCGTCAATACATGAGAAACACAGTAACTGGTGTTACTTATTTGAAAAAGCAGCTACGATGTTTTCTTGTAAATTAAAAAGTAATGCGTTACTTTGGAAAAGTACTCTGATTATAAACTTGCGTTACTTGTAATCTGAGCTGGGTAGTAACTGATACCAAAAATTAAGTACTTGTAATTAGAGTAAGTTACATTTTAAAATACTTGTAATCAGACTACAGTTACTTTTTTATTGATTACATGATTACATATTATTCACACAATAGCAATAAATTATTCATCATTTACTGATTCTCTCTAATTCCTCTTTTTTATATTTTAAATTTTCCTTTCTAAAATAGTCTGCCGCTTATATACACTCAAGAAAGTCCAGTTTTGTGGACATTCACACATAGACTAGTCATTGGTCAGGTGGATGCACAGCATTTGAGCACTGGATTCACAAAAATCAAGAAGTGTCTCAACTACTGATGAACACATTCATTTTTATTTGAATTATTACTCAGTAGGTTATTTAACCATATATTATTGAAAGGCTTTTATCTTTCAAACTCATTAAAATCAGCTGATTATTTCTTCTTTGCAGACATTCTCAAACGTTTTGTCATCTGAACCTCTTTCACCTGATATATTTACTCTAAAATGCTGGTCATTTAGCAATTCTGTAAAAGACATCATCTCCCTTTGCATTGAACTTTGAGCATCGTAACTTTACAGAAGTTGTTTATGCTCAAACAGCAACATTACACACAAACTAAAGTTTAAAAAGTTTAAGTACCCCTGAGATTTAAAAAAAATATTTTAATAAGTAAGTATCACATGTTCACAGTTCTTTGACATTGGTTAATGGTCATATGGCGCGCAGGTAAAAATGATTTATTTTAATTTTATGATTAATTACATGTTTCCTTTTTTATTAAACTCACAAACCCCTGCAGTTCCTTTACGAAGCCCAGTTTGGGAAACCTTGATGTAATACAATGTTTAATGCACTTAATGTTGTTAATTACAACGAAAGGAATATATTTTCTCACTCTTTGTATTTTTACATCATTATGGTACAAGATTATCCTGTTTAAATCAATGTGATAAAGGAGTTAGGTCAAAAGTAATCTGATTATATTACCTAAAGTGTGTAATGTAATGGATTACGTTACTGACTACAATGTTTGTCATGCAATTTGGAATCAGTAACGGATTTCAATTTGTAAGTAATCTACCCAGCTCTGCTTGTAATGCATTACCCCCAGCACTGCTCATCAGTGTAGATAATCAGGTGAATATCTGCAGACAGAGATGAGAATGTCTTTGATCGAATCGGCTGATCACGGGTTGTTTGTAAGTCGTCCATGATCCTTCGGCGCTGCTGTTGTTTGGATGTTTCAGCCCCTGAGGTTCACTTCTCTCCTCTGACACAGAGACACAGCTCGCAGCAAAACACTGACGACCTCCCTTCACATTTTTGACCATCTACGGTTTGGAAAACTCTTGTGTTTTGGGTCGACCGGGTCTTTCGGCCAAACCAGCACCCACACACACTCATGCACATGTAAACATGCATACATGCATTCACATGTGCGTCTACACACGCCGATGAGTGAGTTTCCCAAACAAACATGAAATCATACAAGATGGCTGGTGCTCAGGTGGAGCTCAAAACTGACCTGAAGAAGAGACAAGGACATGCTGTCAAACCAATCAAAACTCAAATGTCTTAAAGGGGTCATGAACTACCTCTGTTTTTTATTTTGTACTGTAATCTGAGCTCCACTTATAATGTTATCAAGATTTTTACATTAAAAAAAATCATAATTTAGAAGTTATAAGCTATTTACTGTCCTGTTTTAACCCCCCCTCATCAGAACGCTCTGTTTGAAGACACCAAAGTGAACGCCCACTACTGTGATTGGCTAATAGTTGTTTATGATTGACAGCCTACATTCCTCACAGATGGACGCTGCTGTGATTTAGGTCAAAAACTCAGAAATAACTCAATACAAATCAATTGATCTGTGAGAAGAAGGGTCGACCGGGCTAAGAAGCAGGGCTAAACAGGCAGCGAGGTAGAATCAGTGGGCGGGGCTAAACAGGCAGCGAGGTAGAATCAGTGGGCGGGTCTAAACAGGCAGCGAGGTAGAATCAGTGGGCGGGTCTAAACAGGCAGCGGCGTAGGATCGATGGGCGGGGCTAAACAGGCAGTGCTGTAGAATCGGTGGGTGGGTCTAAACAGGCAGCGGTGTAAAATCGGTGGGCAGGGCTAAACAGGCAATGGCGTAGGATCGATGGGTGGGGCTAAACAGGCAGCGAGTGTAGGCTAAACAGGCGTAGAATCGGTGGGCGGGTCTAAACAGGCAGCGGTGTAGGATCGGTGGGCGGATCTAAACAGGCAGCAGTGTAGGATCGGTGGGCGGGTCTAAACAGGCAGTGCTGTAGGATCGATGGGCGGGGCTAAACAGGCAGTGCTGTAGAATCGGTGGGTGGGTCTAAACAGGCAGCGGTGTAAAATCGGTGGGCAGGGCTAAACAGGCAATGGCGTAGGATCGATGGGTGGGGCTAAACAGGCAGCAGTGTAAAATCGGTGGGCAGGGCTAAACAGGCAATGGCGTAGGATCGATGGGTGGGGCTAAACAGGCAGCGAGTGTAGGCTAAACAGGCGTAGAATCGGTGGGCGGGTCTAAACAGGCAGCGGTGTAGGATCGGTGGGCGGGTCTAAACAGGCAGCGGTGTAGGATCGGTGGGCGGGGCTAAACAGGCAGTGATGTAGGAGCAGGTGTCTTCTGAGGAGGCGGGGTTTATCCACTCTACTACATCATAAAGTAGAACATTCCACAAGCTGTCGTTTTGGCAGACTGCCTACAATAAAAGCTGTTTTTAGACAAACGAGAAAGTTTTGAGTTCTAAAACTTACAGGATGTTTTTATTGCACAATGACATTTTGTGTGTCAAAAGATCAAGAGAATTTTGGTTTCTCCGTTCATGACCCATTTAAGATTTGATCTCAAACAGTCAAATCCAGTGCTTCAGTTCATACTTGGTGCCTTTTAAACCTAATTCTGTTTCTTGGCGGACTGATGTAAATCTGTACGAGTATATTAGCAGTCACTGAGCCTCATTAGAGCGTCTGACATCAGCAGGTGATGAACTCACGCTCTGCATTCGATCACGGCCCTAGAACCGGAGCATCACGTGCATCTCTGATGTTTGAGGTAATTCCCTCGCTGACTCACACCGACTCGCCCATCACACGTTACCCAAGACAAATAACGACCCTCAGATGATCTCATCCAATCAGATCAGCGCGTGTGTGTGCGCATGCATGAGCTCCATCAACAGCAGAAGGGCAGACTGACAGATGCAGGGGGTGACAGGCGGCTGATGTTCACAGCTGCACAGTCTTGTTTTCCTGCTGTCTGTAACGACCCTGACAAAAGCCCCTCAGTGGTGAAGATTAATGCACGCTCACGCACGCGCAGCATATTTCTCAGTGTGCATCACTGTTGGCTCCGGATGCGTCACATGATGCTGTCGGACTGACGGTAAAAATCCAGCACCGACACCTGATGATTCAATCCCAACACACACTCGCAGAGTACTAGTGATTATCACATGCAAACCACAAACACTGAAGAAAATGTTTTGTTTATTTTAGACTGCAGGAACTTAAAGTGCAAGAAACAGTCTTTTCTTGCATATTTTGACTTGTATCCAAGTTAAACGGCTTCTTGAACAAGAAAAATGTAGGGCAGGACTTGACGTTGTCCATCGGGAATAGATTGGATCGTTGTGGTTTGCTAATTGCTGTGATCTCATGTGAGTGACAGGTCACTCTGGGATTACTGTCCCGCCCTCATGCACACGCCATCAGAGAAGAGAGAGGTTCCTACTGAGTTCATGTTTTTGATTAAAGATTACAAGGGCACGTGGAGTAAAGGAGTAGTTCATCCAAAAAATGAACACTTTCTGAAAATATCCTCAGCCTCAGTTCATCCAAGATCAGGATGAGTGTGTTTCTTCATCAGGTTTGTAGAAATGTGTCTCAGCAATGGATGCTCTGCAGTGAATGGGTGCCGTCAGAATGAGAGTCCAAACAGGTGATAAAAACATCACAATAATCCACACCACTCCAGTCCATCAGTTAACATCTGGAGGAGACAAAAGCTGAAACACATCCAGCATTAAGACATTTTTAACTCAAATCAAGTGCATAATCCATAATAACGCTTCCTTCAGTGAAAAAGTGTTCTGGTGTGAATCAGGAGAGAAATCTGCACAGATGCCAAAACAGCTCTAAACAAATATGTGGCTGGATTTTGATGTGAGAGACAACAGCAGATGCACTTTTTCACCGGAGGAAGCGTTATTATGGATTATGGACTCGTTTTCGAGTTAAGAGCGTTTTAATGCTGGATGTGTTTCAGCTTTTGTCTTCTCCAGATGTTAACTGATGGACTGGAGTGCTGTGGATTATTGTGATGTTTTTATCAGCTGTTTGGGCTCTCATTCCGACGGCACCCATTCACTGCAGAGCATCCATTGGTCTGAAAGGAGCTTGCGTGACCGTTAGTTGTTTGCAAACAAAGCAGCATGTTGTCATCTACAGACGTGTTCAGTCGTGTCGCAGTGAAATCCCAAACACACAGTATCTGAAGCTTGTGTTTCATATTTCATTAGACTGTTTTGCAGCAGATTCTGAATCTTTCATGAAGAGGCCAGTCGCTCACAGGCGGCGTGATCGCTCTCATAATCAAAAACATGAATTCCAAAAGCGTTACTGGCCTTGGGCTGTGCATGCTGGGAATTAACGCCGCTTCTCAGCACTTTAAGCACTGGAATCTTGTGATTGTGGCGTTATGACAGAATTCAAGATGCTTGAGATTTGAGAAACATGAATTACAATAATCAGTCTGGAGTTTGTTCTAAACGTCCCATAATGCCTTCGGATGACTAAACATCAGCTGAGAGCCGCTGTGAAATATTCACTGAAAGCAGTTCACCCCTGTTTGTGTTACTAGTGCTTTATAGTCAGCGTGGGTTAAACTGTCTGACGAGAGAAGTGCTCTGATTTTACTAGGACATCTGACTGCGAAAACACTCAGAACACCCTAGCAACCGCCTAGCAGAACCCCGGCAACCAGCCACAACAGCCCAGCGCAGTGATATTTGACAGTCGCTGCGTCTCTGTTCTTCTGTCCAGCTGAGGAATTCTGGAAAGCCCCTCGGTCTCGTTCTGAGCGCAGACGACAGAGATTCTCGTGAGCAGCTGTCTGACGTCAGCCTGCGCCGCTGCAGCTCTCCACCCAAACTCACACTCACTCAACACACTCTCCGTTTGGAAGCAGTTCTTCTGTCTGACTTGAGAAGGTTTCCTGTCAGATTTTACAGCGGTTATGAGCTGATGAAATCTGAAGCGTCTCTGCATGTTTCGTGTTTTTTTCTGACTTCAGATCTGTGCCAGCTTTGTTCTCCTCAAACTTCAGTCTGCGCTTAGACGAGAGCGCCACCTTCTGACTGCAAGTGTTAAACCAAGTTTGTAGTCGGACCCCATTTACTTTCTCCATACACATTGAGCCGAGATACTCCATCCACTTCACAGGTGCGGCATATCAAGATGCTGATTAGACAGCATGATTACTGCACAGGTCTTATTACATAGAAAAAGTCTTCAGAGTTCAGCTCATGAAAAATGGGGGCAAAAACAAAAGTGTTGCGTTTATAATTTTGTTCAGTGTAGTTCAGCAGTTTTGACTCCACAGCTACTCATGTAGACTTAACACTAAAATTAAAAAATCGTTGTTTATTGAAATAAAGCAGAATTAAAATATAAAAATTAGAAGTAAACAAAAAAAGCATTCTTTAGGATTTAAAAAGTGAATGTTCTTAAGGATTCACACGGTTAAAGATCAATGAAATGATTTTTCCAGTGGTTTGTGATTACAGGACAAGGCTTATTTTCTATTTATTACTCAGAAATAGCAGTTTTTCTACAGTAAAATATGGAAAACTCACAATATATCAATCATATATCCACAAGACAATGAGAACCCTGGTTTCTTAATAAAAATGACAATTGTTAAGTGAACTAATTAAAATAAGAAATCTGATAACAGCTTACATCTTCATTTTTAGCTGTTTCAGCTTATTTTAAACCTTTGCTTATCAATACAGTAAAAGCAATAATATCAAATAAGGAGGAGATGCTCTGCGAGTGTGGCTTCAGGACTCGATCCTGATACGAAACATCAACTCCTGATGGATAAAAGCATTCGTTTCTCACTGAAATCTCTCACTACAGACGTAAAACATCCAGAACGACTCATAAACACACACATGGTACGCTAGATAGTTTACTGAAAACAGTTTAATTGTATTAACGATCAGTCAGAGAACAGTTACTGCATGTACAGATGCTGCGACTTCACCATCAGAACCGCTGGAAAACACACGTCAAAGATGCGTGCTAGTTTCACATTAGTTACCAAAGCATGTTCACGTTTATGTACATAGTGCAAAAGACACGCCGATGAAGATCACTCCAAACACAGAGAGAGAGAGAGAGAGAGAGAGACGGATCCGTTAGCACCGCACCCAACGCTGCTACAGAAGCTTATTGCACCGAGATCCTGCTGCTCCAGAACATCGACACGGTTTACACCAGCACCGGATCCATTAGCCATAAACACAGACATTAATCAACATCATCGTTATAACATCACAAATCCTTCATGTGGAGATCACCTCTCCAGCGGAGGAGAAAGAGCAGAGTAAATCAGAGTAAACGTGGTTAGAGACTAACACACACAGACAGGAGCAGGAAACCACAGATCCGTCAGTACCAGGAGAAAGAGTCCAGCCGGAGAGAGACACACGAGGAATACAACGCCCTCCGAGTCCGTCCGAACGCCATAAATAGAACCGAAGACGACGGAGTATTAGAAACATTCAAACATGTTATTTACACAGGGTTGGTTCATTTGTTCACGTCATTAGTTATGCGCACATCAAGACGTCTGCTGCTGCTTTGTTAATGCTTCGTGTTTCCTGGTTAAACCAAACACACCTCCAGACGAGAGCCACGGAGGACACACGCGGCCGCAGAAGATCAGACGTGTGCGGAGGAATGAACAAACTCGCTTCCTTCATTGATTTTAAGAAATAATTCATTTGCTCACTTTAAACACGTGTGACTTTATTTCTTCAGTGGACCACGGATGAGTTGTTCAGAAGAACGTTCACCGCTCGTTTTTAAGGGAAAAGCACAAAAACACTGTAAAGCATCATGATAGCGATTCAGTACAGCTCTTAAATATCATGCTTTAAAGGAATAGTTCACCCAAAAATGATAATTCTGTCGTCAGTAATGCCGTCTTTCTTTAGTAGAGCACAAAATAATCTATTTTGAGAAGTCTCTGTTGGTACGAAGTCAAAGTTGGCTGTCACCTAAAGCTCTTTCAAATGTATTTGTTTATGAGGGCGAGTAAATGATGATTTGGTGGTGAACCAACCGTTTAGGACCTCAAGTCCGGTTACACATCCAAACCAGTGGCGTGTTTGCTGTCAATCACTTTGTGAATGAGTGATTTGACGTATGAACCCTAAGCATATGGACGACTGTTATGATGCTTTACGGTGCTTCGGTGTCATTTCTAGAGCGCCGTGATCCTGAAGAGCAGCCCGAGCGTCATCTGAAGACAGAGTCAGGCGTAGAGCTGGGAAAATAAATCAATGCATCGGGATTTTTCGAATGCATGGCGAGTGTTTCTGGAGTCGACTGAGTTTTGAGCAGCAGGTGGCGCTGCGTGCTACAGAAACAGCTCGTTTCCAAATCCTTACACACTCGAACCTAAAATAATCATTCATCAGATTCGAAAAGGTTGAAGCGAATCACAAGGGTGTTCACAGAGGGCTGTGTTTACATTTATCTCACGTCATAAAAGCATTCTGAGCCGAGGTGAGATTACAGACTCTTCAGCGCTCCTCTTCATCAGCATTTGAGTGTGCGGTTAAAAACTAGAGTAGAGCGCCATCTGCTGTTACAATATAAGCTCAGAATCAATTCCACAGAGAATCACATGCATTCGGAAGATCTCAGAATGGATTGTGCATTGATTTATGGTCGCAGCCCTAGTCAGGCGTGTCGAGAGCGAGCGGATATGAGCGTGAGATATTCACAGAGAGCGTGTGTGAGCAGTTGGTCTGTCCGTTATTGATTCCTGAGTCAGTGTTTGTGTTTGTGGAAGGTGCGACCTCTCATTCCGCACGCGAATCCGCCGCGTCTTTGTCGTCGGCCGCCGGTTCGGCGAGATCAGAGGAGTCGAGCTCCTCTTCGTCGCTCAGCCGCTCTTCCTCGTCGTCATCATCCTCGTCCTCGGTGCTGCTCTGTCTGCGCAGCTGCAGGTTCTCCAGGGTTTTGGAGACCCAGGACTCGATCCTGGAGCTGAGCGGCGGCACCTGCACGGAGATGGGCTCGGGCGTGTAGTCCTCCTCCTCTTCCTCCTCCTCCTCATCCTCCTCCTCCAGCATGCCGGGCACCAGTGTGCTGGTGGTGCTGGTGATGGAGGAGTTGAGCCGGTCTCTGCAGCTGCCGTCCAGGGAGCCGGTCTCTGTGCTCTGCTGGGATGCCCACTCCAGCCGGTCATCCGAGCGAGATGATTCTTCTCTCTCTGGAGCGCGAGTGACCGCCGGCTGCGGAGGCGGTGAGCTGACCTCGCGCTGCTCTTTGCTGGCCGCTCTGCTGACGGGTTCGGTCTCCGGCGGCTCCGGAGCGTCTGCGTTCTCCACCATCGTCCTCCAGTTGGTCTCTGCAGGGAGAAGATTCAGAGTCAGTCAGATGCTAGGGTTGTAAAAAAAACACAACAAATATGAACAGGTTGCACATCAGTGAAAACATCGTTAGCACTCATTATGTCTATCATTAACTCTTTCCCCACCACAACACGGAATTTTTAGTTATTCATGAGACAACGCTTTCCCGCCAAACATGGAATTTTCTGGGTTTCCGTGTTCTCGCTGTTATACGCTAGGGGGCGCTATTACACATCTCCTGAATGAGTCTAGAATCACTCGATCAAAAACACAGACCAGGAAGACGCAGAAACGAGTGATCTCATATGCAGTTTATAAATAAACGGCGTTACTAACGGCATTATTTTTTCAGTAACAAGTAATCAAACAAATGACTGTTTCCCCATTACTACGCCGTTACCGTTACTGACAATAAAATGTGGCGTTACTATAATATATTATTAGAATTTAATTTTTCAGTTCATCTAATGGATGCGCAGTGTAGCTGTATTTGACGTACCGTAAACTCTAGTGTGAAGCACACGACTCGCCATCGCTTTCTCTCACAGACACGCACGCAAATAAGATACAGAGCAAGAGAGTCTCTCATAACATGCAGAATTGACGCGCTACATGTAAACGATATTCTTTCCTGTATTTTCCTGTCAAAATAACGGAGTTCCTTCGGAATTCTTCAGCTTCTACGAACTGCTGGGTTCTCTGGTAGTGGGCGGAGCTAATGCGCAAACCACAATCTCATTGGCTGGCGCTCACCTATTATCATCCATGTTTTGATTTCAGCAAATCAATTCGAGCGAACTCAGACAACGTGATTAATATTCATGAACCCAGCAGCTCATTAATCCTTAGTGCGTTTTATATTGATGACAAATATTTATTCATACTTGGTTATTCTAATTACTAAAGTTCTATCATCATCATATAATATTAAATTATCATAATATTATATTATAATGCTTGACTGACTGATACTAAGTGTCAGTAGATAAATAGTGTAGATTAATGTACAATGTTTTATAATAATAATTTATTATTTTTAGTGTCCATTTCATTAATTTAACATTTAATATTGGGGGCATCCAAAGTTATTTGACATTTGAACATTTTTTAAAAAGTAATGCAATAGTTACTTTCCCTGGTAATTAGTTACTTTTATAATGATGTAATTCAGTTACTATTTGTGAGAAGTAACTAGTAACTATAACTAATTACTTTTTTAAAGTAACGTGCCCAACACTACTCATATGTGAGCATATGCATATGAAAAATAATGCAATCATCAACACTAAACGCATATAAATGAAAGCTGCCTAATGTTACCCAGTGAACTGTGGATCCAGAAAGTGTTAAAGGTTTGGGATACTGATGGAAGCCATCTGCTGCATCTTTGCTTTGATAATATTACTGAATATGATCCAGATGTAGTATTTGATAAAAATGCAATTTTCTCAGCTTTTTGCTCAAAATGTTGCTTTTTTATGAAACCTACTTAATACCTACCTACCGATAAAACGAATCGTTTAAACGGTTGATTCATTCAGGAACGGAACACCGTCATGTTGCTGCAATGTATGCGTGCGGTCTGTAGGGGTGTTTTGATTGGTTTTTGCAAAATACTCGATAATGTCAAATCGCACATCGTTAAAACAACAATTACGATATTATCACAGACGATATATATAGCACACCCCTACAAAATATTTAAACCACTTTTCTTACGTTATCACAAACATTCTAAATTAAAACTTACCACTGACAGAAACAGTCAGCTCTACTTTATTTAAATCTTTATTACAAGCAATCCTGCGGTTCCTTTGTTTTCCTATACCTCCACGAGTGCCATCTGTTATTGCCTTGTTTATCTAAAAGTGCTCTTTTCCTTTAAACCTAGCCAAACAGCCATAACCTATGTGTCAACTGTGAAACAGCAGACTTTAATTATAAGCATTTAAGGTGTAATTACTACATTCTCTGTGTCAATCCATGTTCATATTTACCGCAAACAACGTGCTGTCAATGCTGAAACGATCTCTGCACTGCTGCAGACGCACCGCCAGACGCTACCGTGTGCATTGTGCATGCTTTATCCATTAACACGAGCGCGGACAAAATACACACCGCATACGCACTACAAACAGAGTTATGTGAACGTGCCGTTATGTGTGTGCGCTGTGAGTGTGCATCATTAATATTGTTATTTTCCCGTTTATTACTCTGAAGCTGTACTGTATAAAGCGCTATAGAAACAAATGTGACTTTGCTAGATTTTTGACATAACCTTGTCTGTATTTGACAGTTTAAATGCAATAATTTGTGAAAGTGATCTTGGTTCGTTACTCACTCGGCTTTCTGGAAGTTTAAACTGGAAAGGCGTTAGAAGTGTGTCTTACCGTATTCCTTCTCGTTGACCTCTGAGATGGGCTCGGAGATGACGCTGCAGAAGGAGATGGCGCTGGCGGCAGATGGGTTTCTGGAGTGGCCCATGTGGTGCGGGACCTTCTTGACGTTCTTCAGCGCCTCCTCGGCCTGCTCCTGCTCCAGAGCGTTCACCATGTCCTTATACGCCCTCCGTGCCTCCTCCGTCAGAGACACCAGCTTATTGAACAGAGCCTGAACACACACACACACACACACACACACACACACACACAGATACAGTCATGCACCTGGCAGACGCTTTTATCCTTACATTGCATTTCAGGAAAATACTTCATCAGTTCATGCATTCCCTAGGAATTGAGTGAGTGCGCGCGCGTGTGTGTGTGTGTGTGTGTGTACCTCTGCTCCAGAATAGTTGAATATTCCCACGACGCTCACCGGCACCAGTTTATTTACACAGCGGCCCAGAGCTTTTCGACCCAGAGCGAACACAAATGGGATCTCCTGCTCCCTTGCCATGGCGATGACGTTATAAAGGGCCTCATCCAGACCTCCTGCGCACACACACACACACACACACACACGTTTGTTTTTGTGGCAACATTCCATAGGCGTAATGGTTTTTATAATGTACTAACTGTATTTTCTATCACCCTACACCTAACCCTACCCCTTACAGGAAACTTTCTGCATTTTTACTCTCTCAAAAAAACTCATTCTGTATGATTTATAAGCCTTTTGAAATTTGGGGACATGGGGTAATGTCCTCATAAGTCACCTTCTCCTTGTAATACCTGTCATACCCATGTCATTATACACATTCGTGTCCTCACACGTCACAAAAACACACACACATCACAAAATATAAAACCCAGAAAGCTGCCACCTGTTTTTACAGGTGTAGACACAGCTAATTCAATCTTTGACTCTCGGTCTGACCTTTGGCCTGGATCTTCTCACAGTTGGGTGAGATGATGACACACTTGATCTTGTGCAGTTTCATGTGTTTGGTGACCTCTCGCAGCCCCATGACCAGCCGCCGCTTGGCTTTGGCTTTGCTGGGCTCCTTCTGATAAACCCGCTCCTGAAACCGAACCAGCTCCTGCAGGAGCAGCGTCACGCTCTCGTCGATCTCCTTACTCAACACCTGATTACAGTACCTGACACACACACACACACACACACACACACACACACACACACACACACACAGAGAGAGAGACCGCTTTAAATGTCATGAAACCATAATCTCAGAGTGATCCTGATGATCAACATCTGTGTGTTACAGCTATTTCACAACTGACACATTGAAACATGAAATTAATTAAAGAACTTATATAAGACAAGACATTAACTACAACAAAAACATTCAAAAACTTCTTCAGCCTTCCTTTATATGAAATTAAAAACTAACCATGTTTCTGCAACTGAATAAACAATAAAAAAAAGGTAATTGCAACTTTATATCTTGCAAGAGTGACAATTACTTTTTTGTATTTTTTTATTCAATGGCAGAAACAATTGTATGTGTTTCCATACAAAACAAACCCATGTAAGTTATGTGTGTAAGTAAAATACGTATTTCAAATGCAATGTTCTTTCCTTACTGTGACGGGCGGCCCAGAGAAAAGATCTGAGAATTTATGCTTAAATAAATGCCAGATACAGTTTAATGTGTAAACAAAATACCAACAACAACCAGACAAAAAGATTTTATGCACAATGTGACTTATTAACAAGCCCAAAATACACCAGGACACTTTTTTCTAAAATGCTTTCTAAATGTCAATGCTTTGCTAGCTACAGCTGCACATTCATAAAGACGAGAGACAGAAATGCACTGCTTACTAACACACACTAACATCTGGATCAGAGAGATGAACTGAACACTGCAGAATTCAGCTGATTTAAGCTGGTCATCTTATTTTGTGTCTGTGTGTGTGTGTGTGAACGAGTGTGTGTTCAGAGAGAATAATAATAAAAGTAAGTTTTGTGGGGAGGCCAACAGAAAATAATCATTGTTGAGCCCTTCACACACAGACACAGACACAGACACACTCACACACAAAGACACACACACACACACACACACACACACAAAGACACACACACACACACTGTACCGAGCAGCACAGCGACTCTGCTGTTCCAAACCCACTCTCAGCCTGCAGAAGCAGCAGCACAAAGGCTGATCTGAGATCTGACAGAAAGAGACCGTGGGCCGCCGTATCAGGCAGGAATCTGCACTGCTGTGACCTCAGTGACCTCTGACCCCTGCGTGTGTGTGTACTCACTCTCTGAACCTGCGGCTGTGGATCTTGGTGATGGCGGACGCAGCCATGGGGCTCCCGATGCCGGAGCTGGCGGGCGAGCCCTGTGACACGGGCGTGATGCTGTACGGAGAGTTCTGACTGGCTGGAGACAGAGACGCATCACTGGGCATGCTCAGTCCGTTCTCTGCAACACACACACACACAGGAGACCAATGAGGACTGCTGCCCACATTACACATCAAATACACATGATTGTGTCTGTGATCATATGTGACCCTGGACCACAAAACCAGTCATAAGGGTCAATTTTTGGAAATTGTTTATGATAAAAGCTGAATAAATAATCTCTCCATTGATGTATGGTTTGTTAGGATCGGACAATATTTGTCTGAGATACAACTATTTGAAAATCTGGAATCTGAGGGTGCAAAAAAATCAAAATACTGAGAAAATCAACTTTAAAGTCCTTAGCAATGCATATTACTACTCAAAAATTAAGTTTTGATATATTTACGGTAGGAAATGTACAAAATATCTTCATGGAACATGATCTTTACTTAATATCCTAATGATTTTTGGCATAAAAGAAAAATGTATAATTGTGACCCATACAATGTATTGTTGGCTATTGCTACAGATATACCTGTGCTGCTTATGACTGCTTCTGTGCTGCAAGGTCACTTATTAGGGCTCAATGATACTGGTAAAAAAAAACTGACATTGCCATTTTTTGTTTTTCTGCAAATATATTGCAATATGACAAAAATATAGATGACTTCTGTTATAGCTCTATATGGAAATAATTCAGCATTCTAGATTTTGTAGAGGAAATGCATCTGCACAGATAATATATTTAATCTCACAATATTAAAAAACATATTACTATAATATTACCATTGTACTATACATAATATAATAAAGTAAAAAAAAAAATATTAACATGCATTTAATAATAATTCTAAAATAAAGTTTAATTTCAATTTACAGTTAATAAAATTGCAATACAAATGTCTATCTTAATCTGTGTGTGTGTGTGTGTGTGTTTGTACCATCCTGCTCCTGTGTGAGCGGGTCAGTGAAGCTCAGAGCGTCTCTCTGCTCGTCGGCTCCAGATACGCTCTGATCAGCAGAACCCTTGCCCTTCTTCACCTCACGTTCCTGCAGAATGATCTACACACAGAGAGGGAGCGAGGGGTTAACGCTATGTGATGTCATATCCTGTTATGCTCAGTGCTGCATGTGTGTGTTTTCTGGAGCACCTTCTTCATGGCGGTGGTCTTCTTGACTTTGGGAATCTCTCTCTCTTTCCCTCTCTTGACGCGCGGTGCGCTAGAGTCCAGGATGTTGTGTGGGGGGGTGTACGTGTTTTTGAGTCCCGTCACTCGACTGCTGCCGCCGCCATCTTTACTGTGCAGAGCGCCCACTGTCCCGACTGACAACAGCACAGGTGTTAGGTGTTATTTTTATATTTTAAATAAACAGTTAACACAAAAATGCTAGATTGTTTCTTCATCAGGTTTGTAGAAATGTGTCTCTGCATCAGTGTCTCAGCAATGGATGCTCTGCAGTGAATGGGTGCCGTCAGAATGAGAGTCTGATAAAAACATCACAATAATCCACAGCACTCCAGTCCATCAGTTAACATCTGGAGAAGACAAAAGCTGAGACAAATACAGCATTAAGACATTTTTAACTAAAATCCATAATAACACTTCCTCCAGTGAAAAAGTGTTCTGGTCTGAATCTGCACAGATCAAGCACCGTTTACAAGCCAAAACAGTCCAAAATAGCTCTGAACAAATATGTGGCTGGATTTTGATGTGAGAGACAACAGCAGATGCACTTTTTCACTGCAGGAAGTGTTATTATGAATTATGGACTTGTTTTTGTGTTAAGAGCATCTTAATGCTGGATTAGTTTCAGCTTTTGTCTTCTCCAGATGTTAACTGATGGACTGGAGTGCTGTGGGTTATTGTGATGTTTTTATCAGACTCTCATTCTGACGGCACCCATTCACTGCAGAGCATCCATTGCTGAGACACTGATGCTGAGACACATTTCTACAAACCTGATGAAGAAACAAACTCATCCTGATCTCGGATGAACTGAGGCTGAATACATTTTCAGAAAGTGTTAATTTTTGGCTGAGCTATTCCTTTAATGTTTGTTAGGAAGGTTTTGGTCTTTTTTCCACATATGACAGTGATGTGCGTGTATATGTACCTGTGTATGACAGTGGTTTGGTGTTGTTGAGTTGTCGTGCTCTCATGGCCTGTTGTTGTTTCTCTAGCGCCGCAAGCATGTCACCCAGATCCAACTGCACCGGTGTCCTGCTCTTCTTACCTGCTGCTTTAGACAGAGCCTCCTACACACACACACACACACACACACACACACACACGCTGAGTTCTCCGACTACAACAGATCTGATGATCAGGACTGACTGTGTGTGTGTGTGTGTGTGTGTGTGTGTGTGTGTGTTTGTACCTGTAGTTTCTTCTGCTCCATGCTGATCTCATTGTACTCCTGCGCTGTGGCGAGAGCGGCGGCGAGCGCCTTCTTCCTCTGACTCTTGGCCCTCTTGGGCACAGAGCTGGTGATGGGGATGGGCGTCTGCACAATGCTTATGGGAGAATTCTCCGGAAGGTTATCCAGCTGTACACACACACACACGCACAGAGAGAGAGAGAGAGGTTTAGAGTAGGGATGCATGATATTAGATTTTTGCCGATATGCCGATATTTTTCAAATCATTTTGGCCGATAGTCGATGCCGATGCCGATGCCGATACCGATATATATATATAAATTTCCCTTTGTTTTGACATGTAATATGCGTTTCATTCACACTGGACACCAGAGGGCGCCCTCATGCAGAAAATCCACACATGCATCACAGAAGTAACACTGATGATGCTCCAGGAAATCCCTAATATGGATAAAGACATCACTATGGCTGTAACTGAATAAAAAGAAGATATAACATTAAACATTTTGAATGATTAAATGCAAGGACAATAAACACTCGCCTGTGACAATATGTTTTTTTTTCTGTGTTCTTCAAGCCATCTCGGGTATTTTCATAATGATCAAGTATATTTGTAAGTAATTTCTAATCGACATAGCCTTTATTACAGTATAGAATATATTTTGTGCCTCATTCTGTGATAAGAAGCCACATCAGATCACAAAAGGAAGTTATTTCAAACACTCGACTGATGTTGTGAAGTAAAAACAAGTTATAATGTTCTCTTTTGTTTGTAACACCAGGTTTGTCATTACAGAGTCATTCCTCGGCGTGTGTTTCTTTTTCAAATGTACGTTAAAAGTGGGGAGATGCTTCTTCACACACACGGCCAATTCTGAGAGAAATAAAACACACGGATATTATTTAAACGCAAAACTGCAATTCACAAGCGAATACTGTGGATGTCGTACCGAAAGGTTCGATATTATATTGAGAATTGTGACATCCATAATCAATACTGCTTTATATATTCAGAAACACAAGTATCTTTAAGCTGCAGTCCGAAACTTATTTTGGTTAAAAATAAATATCCAAAATCAATTGAAAGAGTTCAAAACTCTCTCTTACCTTATCCCGATTCACAATGGTTAGCTTATAATAATGTTTTCTAATTTGAGTAGTACTGGTAGGTTTTTGCAGGAAATTTGAGCATGCCGCTGCGTCATTACGTCACATCTGTAAACATAAAGAAGTTTTCCCGGATAGTAGCTATACCGCATGTGAGGATGCTGCAGGTGGCGGATCGTTTATAGCCTTTTCTCACAGCAGCTGGAATAATTAAACTTATCATTTTGATGGAGGATTGTAACCCAGAAAGGATTATGTGTTTATGAAACACATGTAAGTGACTGAAATTAGATTATTTTCCAGTTTTAAATGTGCATCTGTTTACAAATAGCCTACATGGGATTACACACGATTTGTATTTTAAAGAGCACCAGTTCTAAGGAAGAATAATTTGCTTCTTGGATAAAAGAATTTCTTAATATGAAATTCAAATGGTATGACGATTAGAGATTAGACTGTACAGAAATTGGTAGTGTGATTTATTGTAATGCTTTTTTCCTCAGTTGGTCCGAACAAAAGTGGCAGACTTGTTATTTGCTTGTTCAGATAACAATATTCAATGAAAATTTTTATTTGGGTCATACTTCCAAGACGTAGAATCTGTGATTCCGAAGTACAGTATCCACATCGGTGCGGTAAAACAAAGATTCATCCGCTTTGAGGAGAAATTGTTGACTCTTTCGCACACTGGATGCATCGTTCTGTACGTGCATTCTCAAATAAAATGTGCAATCCAAAGCAGTGACTCTAATCACCATTCAGGCAAAGGTTCGCTGCAAGAATGACCACACTGCTGACGTGATCTTATCAGTATCACACCCTGAGCTATTCATCTTCATCGGCAAGGCATATCGGCATAATTTTTGAAAATCGTCCAATGCAGACGTTTACATTTTAAGACCAGTTCTGATAACGTTCTGATAATATCGTGCATCTTGTGCAGTTTAGAGTGGATGTTTTGAGCTCAGATTTCCTCTTTGCTTCAGTGAAACTCTCACCAGGTTCTTGGGCAGTTTGGGCTGAACCGGTTCTGGTTTATTCCGCTGAACAGCGCCACCGGTGGCCAGATCAGGAAACTCGTCCTCATCCTGAACAACAGGCAGACAATCAGCACAATAAATACAGGGAATACTGTCCTGCCTTCTGTATGTATGTCTGTCTGTGTCTGTGTGTGTGTGTGTGTGTGTGTGTGTGTCTGTGTTAGTGCGTGTGTGTGTGTGTGTGTGTGTGTGTGTGTGTGTGTGTGCGTGTGTGTGAGAGTCTGTGTGTGAGAGTGTGTGTTAGTGCGTGTGTGTACCTGAAAGTACAGTGGCTCAGGTGTGAGGTGTGTGTTGGGCGTCTCTGAAGGAGTTGATCTCTGTCCTCCTGCACAACCTCCAAAGCTCATCTGGAAGTCCTGCAGGTCAGATGACGTATAATAAAGCCCTATTCGGACAGGACTAGTTTTCTAAACTACGTTTGAGTTTCGATTCTTATCAACTGACGTCTGTGATTTTCATGTACCAATTTGGACGGGACTAACTCCGTGTTTATTACAGTGATGGTGTCTGTTTTGTACATCTGGGCGTTGCAGAAAACACACGCTCTGTATGCGTGCACTGCGTATAGTCATTCGGATTGATAGTATAACCACAGTTTTACTACAAATACCATGGTGAAGCTATATAGTATAGCAAAACCATGGTTAAAGTGTGATTACTTTAGTTTAACTGTTTTATTTTTTATTTATCTGTAGTAAAAACTAGTCCCTTCTGAACAGGGCTTTAGTCTCACGTGTCAGAGCAGCATGTCATGTGATGTGTGTGACGCTCGAGTGTCACCTGTGTGTAGTTCCTCTGCTCAGGTGTTCTGCCTCTGTGATACGCTGTGTTCCTGTCTGCCCACGGCTTCTGGACGGTCTGTGAGGCTACATTCCCCCAGCTAACAGCTGCAAACACACACACACACACACACACACACACACGTATGTTAAAGGCCTGTTTAGGAACCATAACTATAGGAACCATAACGATGACTACAACTACAACAGTAACCATAGAAACAACGATAATTATAAGAATATAACTGAAAAGATACTATTACCATAACTAGAATGATAACTATGATGACAGATATAGCGATAACTGAAGCTATGATCATAACTATGACAATAAATATAATGATAATTATAAAAATAATTATAGCAATAACTACACAGATAACAATAATTAACAATAACTGTAACTGTAATAACTATGATAACTTTGATGAAAACTACCGATAAGTATTATGATTAAATAATGATAACTATAGCATTAACTATAATGGCACTGGCTAATAACTATAACAACTATGAAGTCAACTATAATGATAATAACTATAAGAACAATTCTAACAATAATTATGACAACAACTATGACAATTATGATGACGTCAATAGCAATGATAACTAGAACAACTATAAATATAATATTTATGATGACAACTATGATGATAAAAAAGTATGAAGATAACTATGACGATAATTATAACGATAACAACACATGATATTGTTCTGTTTATAATAAGTGCACTTCAGCTTTGTCGTCTGCTGCTTTAAATGCTCGAGCTCTTTAAAATTCAGATGGATTCTGATTGGCTGTTAATATTTTTATCGTTCATCAGCCAAAAATGTTAAACGTTCTGAAAGTGATTCCAATAATACCATTCCTCTGTTATCGTTTTAGTGCTGGTGTGGACTCACTATTCTCTTAGAGTGATTATTAAAACTTTATGGTTACAGCTATAGTTTTTGGTGTACATTTGATCTTGTTGTGGTCTCTGATGAAAGTTCAGATGGAAGTGAAGGGTCTTACCTGTCATGACGCCAGCATCCACAGCCTGCAAATACACACACACACACACACACACACACACACACACACACACACAGAGAGAGAGAGATGTGAGAACCAGAGATGCAAACACATAAGGGGGGAAAAGGTGAGAACATTGCATGATTCACACGGAACTTCTTTTAAAGATATTTGTTGCTAATTTGTAGTTACTTTGAGGCATTTTAGTTTTTTTTATTCTTATATGTCCAAAACTCTAATTTTTCTCACACACACACACACACACACACACAAAAAAGTAACATCTTGTTGCAACATTTTACAAAAATCAAGATTGAATATATTTGGTCAAAATGTATGTTATAAAAGATGAAGTGCTATGCAGGCTATTTAAGACAATATTGCCCGATTAGACGGCAATGCTGACCTAAAATGCTAAATGTTTGCCCTCTCTCTCTCTTCAGCGTTCCCACATCTGAAGGCCTTTCCACACTGAAAGCGAAAAAGCGAAACAAATATCGGGCGCAATTATGTGCTGGAATAAAACAACAGATTCCTATGCATGCTTCCACACAGACCGCGAACATTCGCGCACTGAAAATGCGAATGTTTTGTTTTCCGAACTGGTCCGACAAATCTAGAGGTATATTCATACAAGTATATTTTCTGTATGTTTTTATGCAGCTCATGGTATTTTTATAACAATAAAGGATGTTTATGACAAATGACAAGCAGGTAGCTTTCAGTCAGTTTTAACATACAAAGAGTGCATGTCTGCCTATTATAGAATCAAAATCCACAATCAGAAGTTATTACAAGCACTCGATGATGGTTTAAAGTGGGGTTTGAGCAAAAACGGTAATTACATGCATTTTGAAATGTAGCTTGATGCTAACTGGACCTCTAATTATATTTTCTTGTAAGCATTATGGATAGTTTGTGTTTCAGATGAAGAACCAAAAGTTATTTATCTTAATTTAATGCTGTATATTGAGCAGTGGACGATGTAAAAGCCAGATACGAGATACATGGGCTACATGAGGAAAAATGCATTGCTGGTCGACGCCACCTAGCGTGCAGATGTGAATTAGCAGAAGATGATTAATTATTTTGCACTCAGTGTCAAAGTAACGTTCGACGCTTTTTCGCGTCGCACTCAGTGTGAAACGGCCTTCAGACCTCAAACACATAAAATAAAGTAAAGGGAAAAGAAAATACTGAAACAACTTTATCTACCCTTGTAAAATTTAGTAAAGTAAAGACTCTAAAGTAAGACTCATAAAAACACTTTCTCATTGGATCTAAGCAAATCTCACAGGTAAACTACTTTGATCTTAAAGGGGGTCATCGGATGCAAAATGGTGTACAAAACCACCCTACAATGATGTTTCACAATGAACGCGGCTAAAGTTTACCGGCTCGGAAGAGAGGGGCGGGGTCAGCAGAGCTCATTTGCATTTAAAGCAGCATGCAAGAAAACGGCTTGCTGTGAACAGAGCTGTTTTTGACAGGGTAAAAAGGGTGTTGTTTTATACTACCATTGAGAAATTTTAACCAAAGTATGTTATAGACTTTTCATGAAGACCCTAAAGAATCATATCAACTTTTGGAAAATGGGCATCCGATGACCCCTTTAAAAAAAAAGTGAGCTGTCACTGAAAGGTGAGGAGTTTGCATTATGGATACAGCAACCACAATCATCCTCAGCATAATGAAATCGAACAGAGGAGCTGAACGTACCGTGGCGGCCGTGTGCTGATTGGTGGCGGTGTTGGCGACTCCCTGGTTGTGTTTGGGGCTGCAGTAGCCGCTGTCGCTGTCGATGTCGGCCTCGCTGGCTCCCTGCTCGCTGGACGACTCCTGCTGCGATGTGCGTCTGCGCCGAGCTTTATTCTTCCACTGAGGACTCGCCTGATCCGACGCACATCTGACGCTGCCAGACGCCTCGCCGGGGAAATCTGAAAACACACGCGGAACAGAGTGTTCACAGCTCAGGGGTCACTGGTTCAGGAATGAAGCGGGAGTTCTGCAGTCTTTATTAAAGTAAGTTTAAGACCAAGTAAGGAAGATATTGAAGGTGGAATATGGCCTCTAAATATAAATGTCTTGTATTAGCAACACTTCACAGTTTGAAAATACAACTTCGGTTGCACTTTATTTTAAGGTGTCCTTGTTACAACGTATTCATAGATTTAAGTACTGATTAATATTAATTAACTACATGTACTTATTATATGGTTAGGGTTAGGATTAGGGTTTGGGTTACTTTAGGGTTTGGGTTACTTGCATGTAACTCTGCATAATTTATTGTTATTATAATAGTAAGTAGATGTAATATGTGTAACAAGGACACCTTAAAATAAAATATTATCAAACTTCCTGCAGATCTCCTTTACTTATAAATTCATTTTACAAAAAAATGTTTATGGCTTGAACATATCTGCTTCCAAATACTAGAATATGGAAATATTCTTCTGTTAACACTGTAAAAAATGATCTCTTCCTCAGTATTTTTGTCTTGTTTCCAGTGCAAACGTCTAAAGATTCTAAAATCAAGATACATTTACTAGAGACGCAAAATGACTAAATAAGAAGTCTTGTTTTATGAGAAGCTGATCAAAATGAATTGATTTTACAATTATAACGATAACAAATATCTGCTACTGGGCGCCGAATCCACTTAATTTAAATGAAAAAGTTTTCAATCCCCAGTGACAGATATTTGCTCTTGTTTTAATCATAAAAACTTTTACATTTTTCAGAAAACAAGACTTCATATCTTCATTTTGCATCTCCAGTAATTGTATCTTGATTTAAGGACGTTTAGATATTTGTATACAAAAACACTGAATAAGAGATTCATTTTTTGCAGTTCACGCAACATTTAATGCCATGTCTTTCTGCTTCAATTTAAGAGCTTTTTAGGCTTTAATTTGTGGAAGAGTGAAGCACGACTTACAGTGATGGGCAAAATGATCAGAACAATAGTATTTTCAGCAGCTAAAAATGGTTTTAAGTCAGTTATTTCTATATTTTGCTGTAGTGTGTCAGTAGGAAATATTTGTTTACATTTCCAAAAATTAATTTTGCCATTAATTGTAATAATCAAAGATGCTTCAAGAAAGCTACCTGCAAAGCTACAGTGCTGTTAAAAGTTTTAGACACATAAAAATGCTGTCAAATATATTAATATTATATATAATAATATTTTGTACACCACTGTGTAAAAGACTTAATTCCTGCAAAAACCCTGTAAAGGTCGAAGGTCAGCTCAGTACCTGTCTGCTGCGCCGCATCCACCAGCAGCACTGTCTTGGATCTCCCATCAGGCCCGGCGGCACACACCTCCTTCTGTACCGCTACGCTCCGCATCACGGGACGCTTGGCTCTCATTGGCTGAGCCACTGGCTGCTGCGAGTGACGCACATAAGCGTTAGTTTAAACTAGTAAGCAGTACGCTCACATCTTGAGTGTGTGGGTTAAAGGGTTCACCCAAAAATTAAAATTAGCCCATGTTTTACTCACCCTCAAGGCATTCTATGTGTATATGACTTTCTTCTTTCAGACGAATCCAATCTGAGTTACATTAAAAATTGTCCTTGCTCTTCCAAGCTTCATAATGGCAGTGAATGGGTGTTTTAGTTCAACAGTCTAAAAGTAGTCAAATAAAGCGCATCCAATCATATCAAAGCGCATGCTCACAGGATTGGATGCACTTTATTTGACTTCTTTTGGACTGTTGAACAAAAACACTCCCATTATAAAGCTTGGAAGAGCAAGGATCATTTTTAATATAACTCCGAATGGATTTGTCTGAAAGAAGAAAGTCATATACACATAGGATGCCTTGAGGGTGAGTAAAACATGGGCTAATTTTCGTTTTGGGGTGAACTATCACTTTAAGGAATCGTCTCGTACCTTCTGCAGGACGGGGTTTCGTGAGACGCCTCTCCCTCTCTGTGTCTGGCTGCAGTCGGAGACGGGGTTGAGCACGCCGGCCTGCAGGGGCCCCGTGTACGGCCCTGGAAAGGGCTGGTAGAAGCCCATGACGGGAGGGCAGGGGGTGGGCATGATGGCGTGGTAGTATGTGGGGTAATCGCTGGTGACGGGGGCCTGCGGGGACGACAGGATCGGGTACGCCAGGTACGGCCCGCCGGGGCTCGGGTTGAGCTGCTGCCAGCGGTGATCTCCGTTATACATGGGCAGCTGCCGACTGAACGAGACACACAATCACAGGTTATAAAGAAACATGTCTATAAGCCCTCAGAGTATTATGGGTAGGACAATCAAGACTAATGTGTTTGGGGTGGGACTAGGGCTGGGTGAATTCAAGGAAGTGTTATGAAACACTAAAACACATTTTCTGAGATGTTAACCTGTGTACAGGTTGCACATCAGTGAAAACAATAATAGCACTCATTATGTCTACAATTAAGGGGAAAGTGGTTATTTTTTCATTCTTTGGAAAAAATTCCCATTTCGTTCTTCCGGTTCAAAAAGCAAAATTGAATCAACGTCACGAAAAGTGACGTACAGTCAAACCAAAATATATTCTGACACATAATCTCAGTTTATTCGCTATAGTTTAGAAAATAGTTAAACTGTGTCAGAACAAACTGATCTTGATAAAGTCAGATAACTTTGATAGAAAGGTATGTAATGAATTGGGTTGAATAGCTGTCAGATGTTAAATTTAAGAACACAATTAGATAAAACCAATTTAGCTCAACTAATTACCAATAAATGCTTCATTTTTTTCAGTCTGTGTGTAAAAAGATCACATTAGCAATTAAAGAAAAACACTTAAACAAAACACGCTCAGGTCAAAGTGTCTGAATCATTTTTGGTCCCACATTCTTATCAATTTTACTGGTAGTCCACTGTATGAAGAATGTTTGGGTACAATATTTAATATATTATATTTAATAAAACAATAATAAGAAAAAAACGAACTCTTGCTACGTGTACTGTGATAAGCTAACTGAGACTAGTCATAGCACTTGCTTATCACTGCTCTTTTGTTAACTCTGATTGCTTCTATTGTCCTCATCTGTAAGTCGCTTTAGATAAAAGTGTCTGCTAAGTGACTAAATGTAAATGTAATATATTTTTGGGGTGGGACTAGGGCTGGGCGATTTTTCAAATTTGATCAATTAATTTGAATTTAATGTTCATGATTTTATTTTTTATAAGTTGAGGACACTGACAATATGCAAACAGTAAAGAGAAAAGACGCGCTCATATCACGAGGTGCTATTCACACAGAATGTGCTTGTGTGTTATAAAGATGCGACGCAGGCAGTGGAAGAGAGTAAACACGCAAGAAGATGGGAGTGAAGTTCTTTTAACTCGAGCGCTTTGTTTTTAGAAAGCTGTTTCATGCATGAGACGTGAGCGTGACAGTCAAACATGTCCATCTTTACATAGAAAAACTATGAAAAAGCAGCGCAATCGAATAAAAAACCTGTGAAGAACTACTACTGTGTGTCTGATGTTTCATGTTTGCATCACGGTGACAGACAAAGCTGCTGTTCATTGCTTTTAAAGAACATTTATAGTTAATAATAGTCTACTGGAGTTATACCTTCAGTCATTCTGAATTACCTTGAATTTTGAGATTTTTTTTAAAGCGTTTTCCTCATTATTTCTGAACATATAACACGTATAAGACAGGTTTGTACAACATGTAGTTGTAGTTCATGCATCTTTTCTGTGAAGATATTTAACAAGTGATTTGTTAAACATTTACATCTTTATGTGTGGAGCACTTGGAATAGATTTTTTTAACCAGAGGGTTTATAAAGAATAATTTACTTGAATCATGCTGTAGTAATATTTTCCTGTGGCTCAGTGGTAGAGCACTATGTTAGCAGCGCAAAAGGTCATGGGTTCAATTTCCAGGGAACACACATACTGATAAACAAATTTATAGCCTGAATGCACTGTAAGTCGCGTCTGCTAAATGCATAAATGTAAAAATTGAGAATATGTGTTGGTCTGACCAATGGCAGACAGGGAAAACTGTTTGAAACTGTCTGTTTTTTCCATTTCCATGCTGTGATTCAGCTGTGACACACACACACACACACACACACACACACACACACACACACACACACACACACACACACACACACAGGCACAAAGTGTGCACTTCCACCAATTCAAAATGAACAGGAAGGGAAAGAAGCAGGATCCATTGGGAATAGAGGCAATCACACACAGATATGCAACTCTACACATGAAAGCATTTCATAGACTTTTATATCACACTAGACTAGAGACAAAGAGAAAACATTACATGATTTAATAAGGTTTATTAAGGTTATTAATGCAGTGTGTGTGCAGGACAGATTTAACTATACTTGAAGTCCTCACTAATGTAGTTTCATATCATTTAATGTCATTAATCTGATAAACAATGAAAAACAATGGAAATCTATTAGATGGGGTTACTAATTTAGTGAAGCAAATGGGTGTGTGTGTGTGTGTGTGTGTGTGTGTGTGTGTGTGTATACCTGTTGTTCTGATTCTCCTGTACGAAGGGGTAGCAGGTGATCAGGTAGGAGGGGATTTGTGTGGGCTCAGCTCCACCCTCACCGCACAGACTCATGGGTAATAATGAAGCTTCAACACCTTTCTTCTGAGGGATAAACGGTTCTACTTCAGCAGAGAGCTTCACATCCTGAAACACACACACACACATATACATTTAAGCTGCATTATAGGGCCGTCAAAAGGGCTAAAAAAAAAAAAAAAATCTTAACACTCATTTTTTTTTTTACAGAAATATTACTAATATTCATATTTTATAGACTATTTCAGTAAGAAAAAAGGTTGCTACCCACAAGAGGGCACTTTAAGCAAACATTAACCAAATCAAGCAGCGCACTAAATTGTTTTTATTGAAAGAATAATGAAATAACATGGCGGTGTTATTACATGCATAGTGTTTTAATGCTCAAAAAGCAAATATAATCGCAAGTTGAATAAACAATTCTATGAAAACACAATATTTTTATGCAGTTTAATGCAAAATAAATTAGGTGTTTACTATTTTCAAACATTAAAGTTCTTAAAGGGATAGTTCACCCAAAAATTTAAATGATCATTTCCTCAACATGATGTCATTCCAAACCTGTGTGACTTACTTTCTTCTGTGAAACATTAAAGAAGATATTTTGAAAATTTCAAGAAATTGTTGTCCATACAGTAGAAATCAAGGATAACCAGAATGGTTTGGTAACATTCTACAAAATATCTTCTTTTGTGCTCCACAGACGAAGTCACACAGGTTTTGAATGACATGATGTTGAGGAAATGATGACAGCATTTATTAGCAGTAAATTTCCTGCGTTCTACCACAAAAACAATGCTTATACTGTCAAGCGCATTTCTATGTGACAAAAGTGCAGTAGGCTATTAGTTTGTTGCATTTGCTGTGAATTCAGTAATCTATCATTATTTATTTCTGTCCTCTTTGATTTATTTATTTATATACTCCAATTGAAGACCCAAAATGAAGTTCTTAGCAATGCATATTACTAATCAGAAATTAAATTCTGATGTATTTATGGCAGGAAATTTACTAAATATCTTCATGGAACATGATCTTAATATCCTAATGATTTTTGGCATAAAAGAAAAATGTATAATTTTGACCCATACAGTGTATTGTTGTCTATTGCTACAGATACAGCTGTGCTGCTTATGACTGCTTCTGTGCTCCAGGGACACATATAACCTAGCAAAACATTCACAGGGGAACTCATGGGCCGGATGGATTTGCTGCACGAGACTAGTTATCCATAAACATAAGAAATATGACTGTCATAAGGCTGGACAATAATTCAGTATCAATGTATATTGTTTTTTTGTTTTTTCAATAACGGTGATATGATTTTTAAACACATTTCCGATATTTCAATATAAATTACTCGTGTTTCCCATACATTGTTTTTTTTTTGTGGCGGTTGACTTTGTTGAATAAACATGAACACTGATTTCAAAATCAAGACACGGCGTGAGTGTTTTTTTTAAGCCATTTTCACTTTATGTGGTAAAGTAGCGTTTATAAGCACCTCCTGAATTTGCATTTTTAATAAGCCCGTCTCCAGTAACGTGTTTTTGTAGCTCACTCTTTTTTCTTGTTTTTTCCTGTTTTCTGGGCACTTTTCATATTCTTTATCCTGGATGAAGCCCTTTTGTTTTAATCTATAAAAATAATCAGCCTATGTTATAGTTTAAAGTTAAATATATTAATATTAATAAGGTGAGTCTGAGAGTATTATGTTTATTTGAAGGTGATTTCAAATTATTTCTTGTTTGTATGAAGGCTAAATACCAAATAAAAGGTGAACATTCATTTATTTGTACCATTTTTGTTTCTAAAATATTATATAGGCTAGTTTTATAAGAAGTTTTTCAGAAGTTTGCAGGTACAGCAGTTTTTCTTATGCTTTTTAATATTGTTCACATCGATATCGGGAATTATATCGTATCACCCGAAATTAAGAAATATATTGTAAAATAAATCCAGACCTAGACTGTCACATTAACAAGCCCCATGGTTTTACTCTAAGATCAGAGTAAGAAACCCAACACTGTAAATAATTATTTTCAACGATAACAAAACAATGCACTTTAAAATAAACAAATCAAATGTGAAGATTTCCTTAAACAACAGAGAATCCAAGAGCATTCAGAATCATGGGTAATGTAGTTTCACACCATGTATTCTGCTCTTAAATGTAATTATTTAAAGATGCTGTATTTTGTAGGTTGAACGAGATCAAATATGAATTTGACAGCTCTGCAGCATTAAGGGTAATCTATCAGATGGAGGCGTCTGTCTGATATGAAATGCTGATCTGTGCGGGAAAAAACACGCATTTCCTCCTGCAGAAATTCCCCTGCATCACATTTTGTGTGTCTGTGGCTGAATTCAGCGTCGCACACCACCACACTACTCATACAATTATCATTACACTGCATTAACAGCAGACAAGAGTGTGCTCGCACACGATTCTGAGCCGTCCAGAGCGAGCGTACAGGTGAATAAATGATGTCCGATCAGACGTGTCTGTCCAGTAGGGTTACAGCACAAACAAATAATTACAGGAATCTAAAGCGGGAACACGACCAACGTGAGCATGTGACTGCTGGTCAGGTGATGTCATCACATTCCACACATTCCTGAGCATCTCAGGTGAAACACAACAAACAAACAAGATCTCCATCATTCTCATAATTACATCACGAAGCAGGAAGAGCTAATAATTAACCAGCAGGATACGTCACACGCTGCGATCACAAGCTGAACGCGCGTGTTATAAACACTTCCTCCTCGCAGCATCAGCAAACATCACACCATCTCCATAAATCACAGGAAAACTGTGTTTAAAACATGATTCGAGGGGTGCAACAGTGTCAACCTCTCATTCTGAAATGTATGGTTTAAAATGTGTGAGTTATAAACGCTTTTAATTTATAATATAATAAAACAGAAGAACAGTAGCAGGACAGGCTAAAATCTAAAGCTGTCAAACGATTATTCATATCCAAAATAAAAGTTTTTGTTTACATAATATGTGTGTGTATACTGTCTATATTTATTATGTATATATAAATGCTCACACATGCATGTATACATTTAAGAAAAATGTTGTTTCTATATTAAATGTTATTATAAATAATATAAATTATATGAATATAAATATATACATGTAAATATTTTCTAAATATACACTATGTCCGAGCATTTATTTATATGTACATAAATATACACAGCACACAAACACACATTATGCAAACAAAAACTTTAATCGTGATAAATCATTCGACAGCACTACTAAAATCACTAAACTAGGAGGAAAGAAAAATTATGCAGAAATTAAGAATTATGCAGGAATATATTAAAAAATGTAAATATTCAAGTAAAAATGTCTGTGCTTTTAGTCTTCTAGTTTCAACCATGGCTTGCAAAATTTGAATTATGCACAGCACATTCATTTCCGTTCATAACGTCTAAATAATTTTGCAGTTATTGGGAATGAATGCAAGACTGTTTGCTTAAAGATTTCAATTGTTGAGGCTGATCACACATTAATGAATTTTGCAAATGCATAATATCGCTCTATAATAGGTTCTGCCTCAGCTCTTCCCAGTCAGAGCCGTCCTGACCCAAGATGCAATATGATAATAAAGTAATGGAAAAGATATATAAGTATAATAATGACAACATCCTGATTCATTGATGAAACACACAAAGACTCAGAAACAAAGACATGTCTGTGTGTGTGTGTGTGTGAATGGAGTGTGTGTTATAGGATACAGCAGTAATTGTTCGTCTGTAGGTGGTGGGCGGAGCCCTGTACACTCTTCCGATTGTGACATCACACACAGATCTGCTCTCTCGTCCAATCAGATCACAGACGATAACATCAGTCCACGCAGATAATCATTTCTTTATAATCGTTTCCAAATCTAAACTCTCCTATCGGCCAGATTTAACCTGCATTAATACATAAATGTACGCGATCAAGACTCACGTCTGATCAACGGATGTGAGTTCAAACTGAGCGTCAGGGATTAAAGTGAGGATGGCGGCTGTCGTTAAGCTAATTAACCAAGTAATGGACAGATTAGAGTTTGCTAACAACACACACACACACACACACACACACACACACACACACACACACACACACACACACACACACACACATCATTTACTGACCCTCATGTAGTTCAAACCTTCTTCTGTGGAACATGAAAAATGATATTTTAAGGAATAATGGGAACCAAACAATATCAAACCCTATTGACTTTAACTGTATGAACAAAAAAGACGTTTCATTTTTTATCTTCCACAGAAGAAAGTAAGTCACACCAGTTTGGAGAAACTTGATTGGCGAAGAATAAATGAAGACAGAATAATCATTTCTCGGTGCACTACCCCTTTAAACATGGTACAATGTTTAATATTTAACAGAATGTGGTATGAATATATAGAATTAACCTAAAAATGTAATAAATAAACACATAGGGGTTAAATATGTGCAAGAAATCTTGAATGACAGAAGATCTGCAGAGATTCAGTTCAGATGAATGTGAGGCATGATGTATTTAATTATGATTTATTTATTTTAGTTAAGACAATCTTAATTTTTTTTTACCTCTTGTTTATGAAAAATGTTTTCATGTAATTATTTACTTACTGATTTATAGATGTTTATGTTTATGCTTCGGCAATACTGTGCAAGTCATGCAAATAAAACTCACTTGAACTGAATTGAATGAGGCTGAGATAGATAGAGAGAGACAGATAGAGAGAGAGAGAGAGAGAGAGAGAGAGAGAGAGAGAGAGAGAGAGAGAGAGAGAGAGAGAGAGAGAGAGAGAGAGAGAGAGAGAGAGAGAAGCGGTGGTCTGCTCACTATGGGCTGAACTAATGAGAGCGAGGAAGGACGCTTTTGTCTTTTCAGCATTTCTGTTTCAAGATTATGTGTAGAAAACAGAGGGTTTGTTGTGCTGAAGAACGACAGGACAAAGAGAGACAGAGAGAGAGAGAGAGAGAGAGAGAGAGAGAGAGACGGCAGGCAGAGGGACTGAGTTTGCAATCATACAGAAACAATCATTTTGTTCACCTCAAGTCGCTTGACCATTTTTAACGGATTGCCTCTATGCATTTTGGTGTTTTTAGGACCGAGACTCGAACCCTTCCCATAATAAACTGACCCTAAAAGCTGAACTTCATTACATTTGCACTTGTTTTAGATTAAAGAGCTCTGAATAACTAAAATGTGTAAAATAATAAACAAACTAGTGGTTGTCCTATATCAGTCACTTAAAAAAAAAAAATGAGGAAACTTAAAAACTTTACAAATTTTGGACCACTTGAGGACTGAGGAAACACACCAGCAGTGTTCTTACAACACACACACACACACACACACACACACAAAATCAGAAATGAAAACATTAATTTTCCGCATCATTACTGCAGTCTTCAGTGTCACATGATTATTCAGAAATCATTCTGATATGCTGATTTGCTGCTCAAGAAACATTTATTTTTATTAGCAATATTTAAAACAGTTGAGTAGAATTTTTTCAGGATTCTTTGATGAATAGAAAGATCCAAAGATAAGCGTTTAACTGAAATAAAAAGCTTTTGTAGCATTATACACACTATACCATTCAAAAGCTAGGAGTATGTTTTTTTTGGGGGGGGGGGGTGTATTATAGAAATTAATAATTTTATTTAGCAAGGATGCTTTAAATTGATCAGAAGTGATGATAAAGACATTTCTAATGTTAAAAAAAGATTTCCATTTCAGATCAATGCTGTTCTTCTGAACTTTCTATTCCTCAAAGAAACCTGAAAAAATTCTACTCAGCTGTTTTCAACATCATAATAATAATAATGTTTTGAGCAGCAAATTGGAATATTATTATGATTTCTGAAGGATCACGTGACACTGAAGACTGCAGTAATGATGCTGAAAATACAGCTGCGTATCACAGAAATACATTACAGTTTAACACATATTCACATAGAAAACAGCTGTTTTAAATAGTAAAATCATTACAAGATTTCACTGTTTTTGCAGTACTTTGGATCAAATAAATGCAGGCTTGGTGAGCAGAAGAGACTACTTTATAAATTTTTTTTAAAAAAAACATTAAAAATCGTATATAGGAGACTGATGTGAGCAGATCTGAGAGAACTGAACCAAAACAGAAGAAACAGAGAAACTGATCTGACGACAGACAGAAACATCACAGAAGGAATGTGATCAATGCAGAAAAACCTGATGGATCAGAAGTGATCAGAGCTTGCAGAAACCAGCACACACACACACACACACACACCACAACAAATGACCAGTGAAAACTTGAACTCACTGTAATATCACAGTCATATAACATCACTCAAACAATCCCCTTCGACAGACGCAGCTCTAATCAACAGAAGATAACCTTCATAAGCAGCTGTGTCTGATCAATAATAATGTTGTGGTATAACACGCCAGTACTATAGTACTTTAACATATACCATGGTACTGAATGATTCCCTTGTTTATGTGTGCGGTAATATTTACTCGGATCTCTGAGGTATTTTACCACAGTATTACTATGTCACTTTAATAAGTGGATTAGACTCATTGCGCTGTTTATAGCTGACTCGTTCATTAACAGTCGACTAATCGGTGTAAAACTGATCTAGTTTTGTTTAATTGATCATAACATGGGCGTCGTTGTTTTGACGCGTCGCGTCGCTCACACTATCGCGTCAGCTCTGTTCTACACGACTAACACACACACACACACATTACTCATATCACACACATGCGAGTGTTTGATTACAGAAATCACCGTTATCAGTCGTTTCGGACTTTAATCCCGCGAGCGCTGCTAATGCTAAAGCTAACGTGACGCCAGCGGGTGTAAATCGAACCGGTGCGTCGTGAAATCGCGTTACCTTCCTCTCGCCTCCGTCCATCTCGCTCGCCGACACCGGAACCGAGCCGCGTGCAGCTGTCAGGACGCGGTGAGCGCGCGCATGATTCGGTGCTGCTCCGGTTCTGAGGTCCGTCACCGACTGACTGACTGACTGACGCTCATCTGGGACGGAAGCCGCGGAGGCTCAGTGAGGACACGCGTTGCTGTAATTCCGCCGTGCTGCCTTTAGAGGGCGCGCATGCGCATTGAGTCAAAGTACAATCTGCTGCTTTTTTTATTTTTTATTGAATGCTTGAAAAAACAATAATTGTCAGTATTGTCAAATCATAACAATATAACAACAGTCCAGGGTCATTCAGTCCAGAGGAAGTGCCAAGTCCTTTAGCAAAGCCGTTGTTCTTATTGCTTTTAAGTTCGTAGAGAACTCAATAGATTCAAAATACATTTTCAAGTTTGAATCTTAAAAAAGAGGTTTGCATTTAGAAAATTTACATTTATGAATACGCTATGTAGCTAACAGGAAAATAAGGTTTGTGAAATAAGTATCACCTTTTTTTCACATTCATGAAAGCCAAAAATTACATTTCTATAAGTAAACTCAAATTTAGGATTCACATAACATTTGATAAAATCAAGAATGTCGCACCAAAACGATGTTGTGTAGAGCAATTCCAGAATCAGTGTAAAGAAGTTTCAGGGTTTTCTAAACAGAAAGAACCGTTGGTATTAATATCATTCTTAAGTCTTTTAAGAGAGCACTTATCCGCGTAAATTCTATGAATCAACTTAAATGCAATTTCTCTCATTTTGTTAGTGATTAAATATATATGTGAGGTAATGACCAAACTCTCTTCCAGGGAATATCAGTCACAGAACCATTCCAATAAGAGATTACATAAGGCACAGAAATCAACTCCATCTGAAACAAAACTAATTTTCTTATTGTTTTTTGGCTTGGATGACGAAAGGCGCTGTTTTCCAACAAATGTTTTACAAAGATCTAGATTAAGATTAAAGATTAAGAAAGACCTCTAAAAAGCATGAGAACTCCACGTGGCACTGCGTCAGCGTCAGCAAACTCTTTTGGACTAACAGGGATTCCACGCTTAACTAAAAACTCAGAGTAATTACAGATTGAACCATTCTGATTGAAAACTTGAAACACAAAAATAATTTAAAAAAAATTAAAACAATTTTCGAAAAAAAAAAAAAAAAGAGATTTGTGTTTAGATTCTTATTATTCCAGATTAGATATGAGTGAGGTGTAAAATTGTGTTTAAAAATGAGGGACCAAGCTAATAACATTTGCCAATGAAAAAGAGATTTTCATGATGTTATAGTTACAGATTAATAAGAAACTTAAACCACCTAGTTTGGAAAAATTTATTTATTTATTTATTTTTTTTACAGATTTTCTAATAAAATGAGTTTTATTCTTCCAAACAAAGTTGAAAAGCATTGTATCCATTTTTTAAGAATGGCAGTGTCAATATTCAAAGAGAGAGCAGCATACGTTAACCTTGACGAACCTTCAGCTTTGGCTAGAAAGATTCTTCCCTTTAATGAGAGATCACGCTGGAGCCACATATTCAGTTTTTTCTGACTACTCTCAATTAATGGATTCAAATTTAAGGAGCATCTTACCAATTCATTTTTTGTTATAATAACACCTAAATAAGATACCTGATCTTTGATTTGAATATGTTCACACTTTGAGAGGTTCTGATGCTTTGGAGAATTGCTGGATATACTTTAGTGCTAAAGGAACTTGGTTAGGATCTTTCAAAAAAGTGTGGTATCATCAGCCAGGTGACTGATGCGTATCTGTTAGTCAGCGAAAGAGATACTACGAAGACCACTATTAGAAATATAGGAATATATGGGAAACTGTGTAAAAATACACTGTAAAAAAAAATTCAGTAAAATATACGGCAATCTACCGTAAAATATACAGTAGCAACATTTTAGGTTTTAACTTAAATTTACAGTTAAATACCGTAATTTCATTAACTGATATAATGTTAATATACCAACCTATTGAAGTTCTGAAATCTGTTTTGTACCTTTGAAATACACTGATAACCACCAAATGCAGGTGGTGATGAGAGTCACATGATGAACCGAAGCCCATCACAAGCAGCTTTTAAATAATAACATGTATAGAAGGTGTACAGTGTCATTCACACAAACACTAAACACCATCATGGTGAGACTCATTAAACTGAAATATGCAATAAACATTAATTTAACAACATTAGATGTAATATACAACCCTAATAAACATAACTGAAACATCAAATTCAAACAAAATTTGAAATGCAATGCAGGGAATTCTGGGAACGTCAATTTACGTTTTTTCCCTGTAAATTTTACATTCTTTTTCACTTCCAAAAGCGGTATTTCACCGTAAAAATTGGCTGAAATGTCTATTACAGTTTTTCATCGTATATATTAGGAGAACTTGCCGTTAACCATTTAACAGGTTTTTACCATAGCTTTTTCACAGTTTTTTACCGTTAAAATCGCGGTCATTTTTTACAGTGTAGTAAAAATACACTGTAAAAAAAAATTCCGTAAAATTTACGGCAGTCTACTGTAAAATATATAGCAACATTTTAGGTTTTACGGTTTTAACTTCAATTTACAGTTAAATACCGTAATTTCATTAACTGATATAATGTTTATATACCAACCTATTGAAGTTCTGAAATCTGTTTTGTACCTTTGAAATACACTGATAACCACCAAATGCAGAATGTGATGAGAAAGTCACATGATGAACCAATAATTAACAGGTTTTTACCGTAGCTTTTTCACAGTTTTTTACCGTTAAAATCACGGTCATTTTTTACAGTGTAAATAAGGGGATAATACACCCTTGACAAGTAAAATCTAGGAGAAGTACCATATTTTAATTTAATTGTGCTACTACATATAATATAAGAGTTCTTATTGCCTTACAAAAATATTCACCAAAACCAAATTTTTCCACTGATTTAAATATAAATTTATGTTCAACTGAATCAAAAGCTTTATAAAAATCCAGGAAAAGAATAAAACGATTATGTTCCAGCAAATCACTATAATCCAATAAGTCTAAAACTAATCTAATATTATTCATTTTATGTCGATCCCTCATAAAACCAGACTGAGTCTCATCTATAACAGTATCCAAACAATCTTTTAGCAAATATTATGGCGAAAATTTTACAGTCATTGTTAAGGAGTGTGCTGGGTCGCCAGTTGTCTAAGTTGGTTTAGGAATTAATGTTATGATACCTTGCATCAATGTGGGAGGTAAAGCCTCTTTTTCGATACTTTCTCTAAAAACCTGAGTCAAAAAGGGAGTAAGTTCATCAGGAAATCATTTGTACAGTTCAGCTGTAAGTCCATCACACCCTGCATGAGGATTTATTATTTTTCAAACTCTTAATTGCTCTTTGTACTTCCTCAAGAGTAACACTATCACAAAAAAAATCTATCCCGTTCAGATATAACCTTAACATAATTAACTGAGTCTAGAAATGAGGATGTTGTCTGCTCTGAATACCGTGAACTATAAAGATTCTTATAAAAACTGGCACTAGTTTGCTATTTCCTTTGGATCTTTAACAATTTTGCCATCAACACATAGTTGTTCAAGCTTAACAAAATATGCGGAATTGTTTTCTCCCTCTTTGAAACATTGTTTCCTGGATCTTATATAAGCACCCCTACTTTCTGATAAGTATAATTCATCCAATTTCAGATTTTTCCTCCAGAGACATGCAATCAAAATTATTAGACTGAGATAATTTCATGATTAGGCTGTTTTCAAAAACCCTTCTTTTTTTTTTTGAAATTCCAACTTTTCTTAAATAAACACCTATCTCAAACATAAGAATCTCCCAGTTGGTACCAAAAGAATTTTGAATTGTGGCTGCTTTCCAATAGCTAGCAATTAATTCTTTAATTTTATTCTTTACATCTGGTAATTCTAACAGTGAGCTGTTAAGTTTCCACAAAGAAGCTCTCCATTGGCCTGTTACATAATCTGCCATTAAAGGGGTATTAATAAACTCCCAAGTAAACTCTAAATTGTTAGGGAATCTCTGTCTCCAAATGTCCACCAATTCAAACTTATCTATTAGGTCTAAAAGTGCAGGACTAGAACAAGCCGTCCTTTTTGGAGGATATCTGTCCAAAGAATTATTAATTGACACATTAAAATCTCCTAGAATGAGAAATGCATTAGGAAATTTATTAGACCAATATGTAAGCTTCCCATCTAATTTGTTAAAAAAAAATTAATTATCCAAAAAATTATCGTTTCTTTCTTTTCTTTTCTTTTAATGCCAAGGTTATCTCACAATTCTGAATTTTTTTTCTCACAATTGTGAGATGTAAACTCGCAATTGCGAGTTATAAAGTCAGAATTGCGAAATAGAAATTGTGAGTTTATATCCCACAATTCTAACTTTATGTGCTGACCAGCTGGCCCCATCTTCACACAGATCTTCAACAGATCACTGGAGCTGTGCGAAGTCCCCTCATGCTTCAAACGCTCCACCATCATCCCCATCACAAAGAAATCCAAAATTACAGGACTAAATGACTACAGACCTGTGGCTCTAACGTCTGTGGCCATGAAGTCTTTTGAAAAACTGGTGCTGGCCCACCTGAAGGACATTACTGGACCTTGCTGGATCCTCTTCAGGTTGCCTACAGAGCAAACAGGTCTGTGGATGATGCAGTCAACATGGGACTGCAGCATCTGGACAGACCAGGGACTTATGTGAAGATCCTGTTTGTAGACTTCAGCTCCGCTTTTAACACCTTCATCCCATCACTCCTCCAGCCCAAATTATCTCAGCTATCCATCCCCACCTCCGTCTGTCAGTGGATCACCAGCTTCCTGACAGACAGGCAGCAGCTAGTAAAGATTGGTAAATTCTCATCTAGAGTCCGTACGATCAGCACTGGTGCCCCCCAGGGCTGTGTCCTCTCACCACTGCTCTTCTCTCTCTACACCAATGACTGCACATCTAAAGACCCTTCTGTGAAGCTCCTGAAGTTTGCAGATGACACCACAGTCATCGGCCTCATTCAGGACAGAGACGAGTCTGCTTACAGACAGGAGGTTAAAGAGCTGGCTGTCTGGTGCAGTCTTAACAACCTGGAGCTCAACACGCTCAAAACTGTGGAGATGATCGTGGACTTCAAGAGAAACCCCCTGCTCTCTCCACTGAGAGAGGTGACATTACATGCAAAACACCATTTATACATGCATATAACATTACATTAATAATGCAAAACAAAAGTTTTAACAAAATAAATGAAAACGATGAAAAACATTAACTAAAATCTTTAAGATTCTTGGAAGGTAAATTCAATCCAAAATAGCAGTGTGTGAGGACAATCCCAGAACAATCACGTGATGTTCAGCGAGTCTGTAAACTGTTTGATTCATAAAACATCCATTGATTTAACTAAAGGAGAAAATCGTGTTTTTAAGAAACATTTGTTTTATATGTTTGTTTTCCTCAAAAATCTTTCAAATTCAGCTTTATATCTTTTAATATTGTGATAAACAGAGCTGATTACATGTAATCTGGATTACGTAGCCTAATCAGATTCCAAAAATTAAGTAGGCTTCTTGTGATTAGATTAAATTACACTTTAAAAATACTCAAATTCAGATTACAGTTTCTATTTTATTGATTACACAATTGCATATTATTCAAACAATAGTCATAAATTATTCATAATTTATTGATTCTCCCTAATTCTTCTTTTTTTCGTCTTTTAAATGTTCCTTTCTAAAATAGTCTGCTGCTTATATACATTTACATGAAGTACCCTTGAGATTTAAAAAAAAAAAGAAATATTTCAATAAGTATCACATTTGCATGTTCACTCTGTTGGTTAATCGCATGACATGCAGGTAAACAAATTAAATATTTTATTCTTTTTTAGCACGTGTTTTATTTTGATTGATATTATTCTAAAAATGATTTATTGAATTTTCCATTTTTATGATTCAATTAATTATTAACTTTTCATTAAACTCCTGAAGACCCTGCAGCTCATTTACGAAGTAACGTAACACTTAATGCACTTCATGTTATTAATTACAACGAATTGAATATTCAATAGATAAATTGAATACCTATTCCTTGTATTTTTATATCAATGGTATGAGATTATCCCATTTAAATCAATGTGATAAACGATTTATGTAAAAAGTAATCTAAAAGTTATCAAAAAGTAGTTTGATTATATTACCTAAAATGTGTAATGTAATGGATTATGTTACTAGCTACAAATTTTGTCATGTTATTTGGAATCAGAAACAGATTTCAACTTCTAAGTAACCCAGTACTGATAAAAGGAGAAAAGTTACAGAGTTTGGAGTTGAGTCGACAATGAAATGACTTTCGCAAAACATTTCACTTACACAAGGTGACACAGTTTCACTGATGATTACATATGATTCTATCCATTTAAATTGGATTGTGACAAAACTTCAGAATCAAATATTTATTTCTTTTGGAAAACCTGCAGTATTATCAGTTTTAACAATTTCATTTTGACATGAGTTGCTTGTTCCTGACAATGTGATTTATATTATTAGTATCAAACTTTAAAGTTCCAATATTCAATAGAATCAGAATATCTCGAAAATCAAAACGACACCATGTGGGAATTGTGGCATGTTAATATAATGTATTATTGAGTTTAACGTGAGGATAATGTGGAATATCATATATGTGATTGTAAGAATTAATATGCAGATAGAATGTATGTGTGTGTGTGTGTGTGTGTGTGTGTGTGTGTGTGTGTGTGTGTGTGTGTGTGTGTGTGTGTGTGTGTGTGTGTGTTGCTCTGGTGTTGGTTAAACCTTTGGGTTGGTGATAATGAAGGAATCACAGGCTGGATTACTCACCAACACCAGAGCAACACACACACACACACACACACACACACACACACACACACACACACACACACACACACACACACACACACACACACACACACACACACACACACTGTGACCTGTGATGTCAGGCTGATGTGTCACCCAGTATTGTAAAGCTCAGATTTGTTTTGATCATTTTCCCAAAATTAATGACATCATTGTGTTCTGTGAATTCATGAGAAGAAAGCTTTATTTTTAACGCGACCCATACATCCCACAAAACAATACAGTTCTCATTATTCTTCAAAACAACCCTAAAATCCTGGCAGAGAACACATAAACCAACCACACATATTTACAGTGAAGAACTATAGGAATTCTGTCAGGAACTGTTATCTGATGGGCTGGACATACACACTTACACATACACACTTACACACTTACACACGTACACACCACAGGCAGGGTGTGAATTATACACTGACCTTTGGAGCATATGATGGGAACTATTCTCTGATTAGTAATTCTTAACAACAAGATGGTATATACATTAACATTTGCACATGAAACATGTATTACATTCTGTATCTTTCCCATGCATTTGTTCATTTTGTTAAATTAAACATGTTTTGTTCTTTGATACATCATTTTGTTTTTAATATAAATATATTAATATGAATTTATATATTTATAAATTTACATAAGCCAAGATTTATAGCCTTTGTGATAGGCTGTATGAGTTACACCCTTCATGTTTGCAACACCAAGGTCATGGGTTCAAATCCCAATTCACTCTATAAATGGAGAAGTGGGCACCTCTCGCATTCGCCTGAAGGTGGCGCTGCTGTATTTCATTCTATTGTGAAAAACATGACTCAGGCTTGTGCTTGCCTTTCTCCAGAAAATGGCCCAAAAATCTGAAAGAGATCAAAGCGCTGCTCACCTGTGTGTGCTCATTATAGTATTTGTTGTGTATGCAGCCACATAAAAAACGCCATTAAATGAATCACTCTGGTACTTGTAATTAAATAAACTTGGAATTCTTCTCGTTGCCAGATGGACCAGTCCAGGTGCAGAATTAGTGCATCCCAAATAAGCCACACTCAAAATAGTATAGGCTACTAAGGTGTCTGCAAGATCTTCAAAATGCATCCATGCATGCTTTTCAGGTAATATTACCCACAAGCCCTTGTGCAAAGGAACCGCAGGAGGTCGAAGCTGTTTTCTTTTGAACGTTAATGACTTTTGTTCACACAACTATGAAACTCCATTTCTGCCATGGTTGCAACACTGTTTGTATTAGAAAGACAAAATTTTTAATTCCATAAAGTCACATCTGTCAGCTACTCACCCATATTGCTGCAACATGTGTACATATATACGTACACTTTACACTTGAATAGACAAAGTGAAATGTTGCAACTGACCCCACAACAGGGGACAGTTGCAATATTCATTAAAATGTAATTTAATTTGCAATTAAATGCAATTTCTTTATTTTATTTGTGCACAGAAAGGGTCTTCAATAAGGTAAAATGGCTGTATAAAACCCAAAGAATAGTAAATGGAAAAAGTAACAATTAGATTTACTTAAAAAAGGAGAGATACCTAACTATTGAAAGGGGTTCTTTATTAATCCATAAAATTGCAATTATGTAATGTTATGGCAAGCTTTTAAAACAATGTCGTGGTATAAGGGACAGCATGTTGGGACGGTTGCAGCAACATATTACAACAGTGATAGCCATGATAAATATAGCTAATTGGTATATTAGCTTGATACAGTATCATTGACACATGCCTATTAGAAGCTTAGAAAATCTGATTAAAATGTTATGTTTTTACAATGCGTAAACAACTTAGATCAGACAAAAAAATCTGATCTTTTAAAAAAATACTTTTTTACCATGAAAATGATTTTTTGTAGAAGAAATGGTCACATGAGGCTGATTTCTTCCAGGAATGATGAGGGACTATAGAGCATGTGCGGTATGAATATCATCACTGTCCCCTAATTATGAGATGAGAAGTTGAGGTTATGACTTTTAACGTGGAAATTTTGACATACCAAGTCATAATTATTAGATGAAAAGTTGAAATTACATACCAAGTGGAAGAAAAATCTAAATTATGAGTCTTTTTTGCTTTTATAATTGTGACTTAGCATGTCATAATTCATCATTTTGACTTTTCATCTTATATTAATGACTTTTAAAGTCAATATTATTCACCAAAGCATGATTTTTTTTCTTATGTGGCGCAAATGGACTTCCATAAAAAATAACACTTTTACCCTCGGTTAAAAGCCTATCCCGGACTAAAATGTCTGAGCTGTTTCAAATGAAATAAACTTGCACTGATTGATTTTAAAATACATCAATGCCTTTGTCTTGTCTCAAGATGAACACCAGTAATGTTTTTTTCCAAGGCGTGTTTTATGAAAATTAGTTAAATGTCCTAATTGAACTATGCCCTGGCTGTGAAACCACGCCATAGTTGATATGCATCAATATTAGGACATAATTTTATGATATGATTTTGCAATACTGTTTCCCATCACCGACTACATACTTCTAGTGTGTAATTGTGCATATTTGGACTGTTTCTATGTTTTTTTTCTCATTAAGTGGTTTGCTGTTACATTATTTTACTCACAGAATTTAACACACTTATTTATCATGCTGTCAAACGTCTTAACGAGACTTTATATCGCCCGTATAATGTCGGGTTGCCAAGAAAATGTGTGATTCCTCGGCTAATGAGCATTAATGTAAAGCCGTTACTGACACTCCCGCCTCTGGAGTTTTTGGCGCGAATCCACCGCTGCCCTGCGCGCGTGTAATTTTATGGGTTAAAAAAGCGCGGCAGAGTTTCAGATCTCACGGCGGAAGGGGATGCGTGACTACACATGCTGTGTTTTTACTTTTACAAGGCTTGCGCGTGATTCTGCTTTTATACACTCGTTTAAGTACACAGGGTTGTTTTTTTACACATCAAACCCCAGAGCACGCGCGCCGCCGGAGTCTCGCACGCAACCACATGCGCGCGCACGCACAGACGCGAACCATGTGGACGCGAAGGAGGCCACACAGAGAGAGTTCTGGGACAGACCTTCTTTCTGTTACAACATTAGTACTCATGTCTTATGAATGATATTTGTTTTTCCAGTGTGGAAACAAACAGAGAAGAGACGAGACAGACAGAGGAGTGAGACAAATATCAGACTGAGATCAGACAAGTAGCCTACACGCTAAAAAATACTGGGTTTAGCCTGTTGGGTCATTTTATTGGGTTACTTTTAATATTTGTACTGGGTGCTGCTGGGTAGTTTTACTGTAACTATGACCGTTTCTCAAATGGAAGGCTGCATCCCCCGGAAGTCGCATTTGCAGGCTGCGTACGACATCAATCCTGGTTTATTTCAGTTAACAGAGCATTATATTCGCGAGTCATAAGCATATTACAACAATTTATGCTTAACTTAGAATAATGGTCAAATTTATAACTATTAAAATACTAAAATAAGATCTTCTTTATGCCGTATGCAGTCTACAAATGCGACCTCCGAAGGATGCAGACTTCCGTTTGAGAAACCATTTGAGCACAGGATTTAAAAAATAATAATTTCAGGTTTAAGACGTGTTTCAACATTGCATCAGCTACTAATGAACACATTAATTTTCATGGCACTCAGTTGGATAGGGTTAGGGGTCATATGACGATAACTAAAATTAACATTATTTCGTGTTTTCGGTGTAATGCAATGTGTTTACACAGTTTAAGGTTCAAAAAACAGATTATTTTATTTATTAAATACTTTATTAATCCTTCACAGGAAATTAGAGTGTTACAGCAGCAACCACAGTTCAATCCATACACACAGACATATTGCACAAAACCAAAAAATAGAAACACAAAAATACACTTTGAAAATAAACAAACACCGCCGGAAGCGCCACCGGAAGTCTTCCACATACCGTACATTATTGTTGCTGCCTTTCCGAAACGCGTTGATTTTTACAAAGCTCATTGTTCTGAAAAACACGGTGTGCTCTGATTGGCCAGCTATTTAGTGCGTTGTGATAGGCCGAATACCTCAAGTGTGTGATGAAATGTTACACCCCTTACCATATTTGGAAACACACAGAGTCTCCATGACAACAATACTACAGCAAGAATAAAAGTTAAGCTTTCTTTCTTTGTGAAAACATTTGGGCGGTGTAATGCAAATCCTCCCACTCAGTGACGTAGATTTGTGGGGGCGTGTTTGAATGAGGCGTTTTAGAGGAAGGTGTGGATGAGTCTTAACTTTTATAAAAAATATCTCTTTGGGTTTGAAACTTTAGTCTTTGCAACTTTACTGATCTTGTGCACAAACAGCTTGTAACACTCCAAAGACAAAGGAAAATTGATGTGTGAACAGAATTTAATGAAACTTTATTTGTAATGTACCAACTGACAGGGTTTATTGTATAGTTTACAGCGTTAGTTGAGAGTTTTTTCCTTGAAAAATAAATCAACATTAATTGATATCGAATCGAGTTGAATCAAGATCGAAACTGAATCAAATCGTAAGCTTGTGAATCGAAATTGAATCAAGTTGTGAAGTTTGTTTCAGCTATGGTGTTTTAGATTTTTACTTTAGATTTAATCATTTTCAAGGGTCAGCTGACTTATTCACTTTTACATCTCCAATTGTATTCCACAGGAGAAGGTCATTGAGATTTAGAGCGACACGAGGGTGAGTAAATGATGACAGAATGTTAATTAATGGGTGAATTATAACTTTAAACTAAATGT
>CM071955.1:917500-930000 GCA_036784905.1 Acrossocheilus fasciatus
AAAACAATTATTAGGCTTTGACACACTGACCAATCCTGTGAAACATCAGATGTAAAGCCTGTATGTAAAACCACATCTGTATCTCACACGTACTGCTCCAGACACGCGTGTGTGTGTGTGTTGACGGAGAGAAGGTAAAGTTCGTGACTGCACAGCTCATGATAGTGATTGCTGAATTAAAGCTCACAGGTCAAAGCATTACATCACGCAGATGATGACAGGACCCCCGTCACATACCCAAACACATGCGCTTGACAGACAGGCCGTCTGGCAGTGATTCTGTCTGAACACAGAGTCGAGAAAACACTCTCAGTCTCTCCTCATACTACACCACTACAGTCAGGTCCATATTTATTTGACACAATTTTCATAATTTCGGCTGTGTATGCCACCAGAACAGAATTAAACATAAAACAATCAAGATGAAATTGAAGTGCAGACATTAAGCTTTAATTTTAAGGGGTTGAACAAAAATAAAACATAAAATGCTTTGGAATTACAACCATTTTTAAACACAGTCCCCCCATTTTCAGGGGCTCAAATGTAATTGAACAAATAAATATATATATATAAATATATATAATATATAAATAAATTGTTCATTTTTAATATTTTGTTGAGAATCCTTTGCAGGCAATGATTGCCTTAAGTCTGTAACTTCATGGACTTCAGCAGAGACTGGGTTTCTTCTTTGTGAAGCTTTGCGAGGTCTTTACTGCAGCTGACTTCAGTTGTTGTTTGTTTGTGGCTCTTTCTGCCTTTAGTTTTCTCTTCAGCGAGTGAAATGCTGCTCGATCAGGTTGAGATCAGATTGGATTGACTCGGCCTGCATCAGATCCTGGGTTGCTTTTGCTGTATGTTTTGGGTCATCATACTATGAAGCGCCACCCAATCAACTTTGCTGAATTTGACTGAATCTGGGCAGAGAGTATATCTCTATACACTTCAGAATTGATCTGGCTGCTTCTGTCTTCTGTCACGTCATCACTAGACACCAGTAACCCAGTGCCACCGGAAGCCATGCAGCTCATGCATCACACTGCTCCATGTTTCACAGACGATGTTGTGTGCTTTGATCATGAGCGGTTCCAAGCCTTCTCCAGACTTTTTTCTTCCTGTCATTCTGGTACAGGTTGATCTTAATTTCAGCCATCCAAAGAATGCTTTTCCAGAAGTGCTCTGGCTTTTTAGATGTTTTTTAATCTAATCTGGCCTTGTTTGCACCTTGCGGTGAACCCTCTGTATTTGCTCTCGTGAAGTCTTCTCTTGATTGTAGACCTTGACAGTTACACGCCTACCTCCTGGAGAGTGTTCTTCACTTGGCTGGATATTGATTTTGATTTTGATATTCTAGGTATTATCAAATGGCCAGAGTTTTGAGATCATAGCAGATGTGAAGGACTATAATACAATAAGAGCTCGCTCAAATACTGAGGGGCTAAACCATTCAGGGCTTTATAGATAATTAGCAAGATTTTTAAATTTATACAATGTTTAATAGGGAGTCAGTGCAGTGTTGACAGAACCGGGCTAATGTGGTCATACTTCGTGGTTCTAGTAAGAACTCTAGCTGCTGCATTTTGAACCAGCTGGAGTTTGTTTATTAAGTGTGCAGAACAACCACTCAATAAAGCATTACAATAATCTAATCTTGAGGCCATGAACGCATGAATTAACATTTAACACCATGTTTCCTGATGATATCTCCCAAGGGTAACATTGAAAAGTAACGGTCCTAGTACTGAGCCTTGAGGTACTCCATACTGCACTTGTGATTGATATGATAGCTCTTCATTCACTGCTGCGAACTGATGGCGGTCAGATAATATTCCAACATAATATTCTAGTCAATATTGTGGTCAATAGTGTCAAATGTGGGGCTAAGATCATGATGGGATGATAAGAGCAGATCATTTGTAACTCTAATGAGAGCAGTGTCAGTACTATGATATGGTCTAAATCCTGACTGGAAATCCTCACAAAGACCATTTTTCTCTAAGAAGGAATATAATTGTGATGATACTACCTTTTTGTGTTCTTTTTTTCTCAGAATGTACCACACTGTTGATCTGGCCACGCCTAATGTTCCTGCTATGTCTCTGATGGATTTGTTTTGTTTTTGAAGCCTAACAATCATCTGTTTCTCTTGTATGGAGAGATCCTTTGACTGCATGATGTGGTTCACAGCAACAGCTTCCAAATGCAAATGAAACACTTAGAATCAACTCCAGAACTTTTACCTGCTTAATTGATGTAGAAATAACGAAAGAATAGCCCATGCCTGTAAATTAAACAGATTTTGAGTCAATTGTCCAATTACTTATGGTCCCTTGAAAAAGGAGGGAGGACATATTAAAGAGCTGTAATTCCTTAACCTTTCCTCCAATTGTGATGAGAAAACCCTCAAATTAAAGCTCAGAGTGTGCACTTTAAGCCCATATTCATTATATAACTAACTTGAATATGTTTTGGTCAGCAGCTAAAATAATACAAAATTGTGACTGTGTCCAAATATATATGGACCTGACTGTATATGCAAATAAACTCCTGTATGTTCTTCTATTGTATTTTCAGAAAAGAGTGAGTTCTTGAATGACTTGGAATATTATATGGTTTCATTTAAAAAATGTTCCTAGTTAAAAAATCTTATTGTCTCTTCTATTCTGCATGTAAGCCTCACAAATTACTTGTGATGTTCTTCATTTGTAAGTTGTTTTAGATAAAAGCATCTGCTGAAGTGAATAAATGTAAAATGAATTGATCATATTTCACATCAGCCTACACAAAAACAGATTTACAGTCCACGCAGCGACTGAAGACTTGAGGTGATCTGGACTCCAACGACGGCTGCTCTCAATTGCTCTCTTTTCTCTTGGCGCTGCAGACGCTGAAATCAAAACCAGAATGTTTGAGCTCATTCTTTGCATTACTACTGTTCAATTATGATTTACAAGAGAGTGTGAGCACTGTGAAATCTCACGCAACAGCGTGACTTGAAGAACAGGATGTGTCTGTCTGGAAGCGTCTGCAGTGTTTCGGATTCTTCTGATGTGATCGGCCTTTATGAGCTTCAGTTCAGTGCTTCATGAACACAGATTCTGTCCGTTTAAGAATTCAGATTTATTCAAACAGAAAGATTTCATGTCACGTGAAGGTCAGAGCACTAACGGTCAAACAAAAAGCCTTTCTGAATGCATCACACATTTCAAAAACCTGCAACACTGCGGCCCACCACTGCAGTGTGTGTGTGTGTGTGTGTGTGTGGGTGTGTGTGTACCAGAGACTACAGCACTGCACACACACACACACACACACACACACACACACACTGCAGTGAGACTCCAGCTGATCTGTGAGGATGAGACGCTCACCTGTCTGTCTTTCTCTGCTGCTTCTGAAGCGGTGCTCATTCAGAACCGACTGATCGTCTTCAGAGGTGAACATGTGTACATCAGCAGCTTTATAAATCTTGTGCTGTAGCTGATTAAAGGCCATAATGAATGAAGGATGGTGACATTTAACTTTAGTACCATCAGCCACATCAAAACACAGAGAGACAGTAAAGCTTGTTTGTTTTCAAAGTAAAAAAGCTCAAACATGAGTTACTGTGGGAATTCTGATTAATTCAGGCACCGAAGACAAAAGAAAGCGAGTGAAAGTATTTTTATGTTGCAGAGATGCAGCATCAAGCGTGCCCACCTTGGGAGAAAAGGTACCGCTTATCAAGTTTGAACAATTTTGAATTTGAAGATCAGGGTAAATTCAACTTTTGTTTTCTGGAAAACATGTAACTATCCTCTGTTTCTGTAGCCTCTGAAGGGCAGTACTAAATGAAAAATAGGATATATAAGCAAAATAAGAAAAATGTACACATCTTCATTCAGTTCAAATATTTTCTTAATGCATGGTTTTTAATGCATGGTAAATAAACAATAACGTGCATTTTGTATGATCCCTCTTATTTTGGTAAAATAATTAACATTTTGCCGATTCTGCAAGGTCTATGTAAACTTTTGACTTCAACAGTGTATGTATATATACTGTATATATATATATATATATATATATATATATATATATATATATATATATATATATATATATATATATACTATGTATGTATGTATGTATAGCCTACATCTTTTTTTTGTTACTTAGAAAAATCTAAGACAAAAAAGAAAACAATCTGATGCTCATAAAGCCAAATTTTGTAGTGCAAGTAGTGGAAAGAAAACCATTAAAACCTAAGATTGTTGATGGAGATCCAGCAGCTTCAATGCAACATAAAATAAGAGAAAAAATTCTAGACCAAAGTTATAAGCAGAAGAAAGACGGTTGGTGGCGCTAGTAAGTCGCTTGGTCAAAGGACTAGTCAGATGCACGTCCTGATATTGCCAAGTGCGACGTGTCCCTGGAACAACATTTTAATCCAAAAATATAATCTTAACCATATTCCTACACCTAAACCTAACCTTACCCATGAGTAATCCCTAAAATCAGAGGAACTGATAGATGAATTACACTGATGTACAGGCACCAAACACTGATTGTAATCCTAAACTTCACAAAAATTATAAACTGGTTCTTGAAATCTGATTGGTTAATCACAATGTTGTTCCAGGATCAACAAAGATGTTGACCCAGGAACACGTTGCACTTGGCAATATCAGGTTGTGCCTAGTCAGATCCACCCTAACCAGTTCACCAAAGGTCAAACCATGGGGTCACCACAGACTCCTAGTTTGAAGATGATGATGACGTAAGAATAGAAACAACAGCAGCAACCCTAAAAAACACAGATAACAGAAGTCAACTACTACAATCAAACATCACCGTCTGAGCAGAGACACACAAATCAAACAGTTTCTGAAACGTTCTTTACCTTTCCTGCTGATTTCCCAGTTTTCTTCTCTCTGCGTCCATCCAAAGACTTGAGCAACACAACCGCAGCTATTTAAAGAACAGCCCACCGTTAACAGGCATGATCCCATGAGCTCACTAATTATGAGGGAATGCAGAAAGCAGCGGCTTAACCCAAACGTCACCCGCGGCTCAGAATAGACTGACCTTAAACCCGGAGAGCAGGTGAGAGCCGAGCACCGTCCATCCCGCTGTTGACACACTTTCATCAGTCTCACATTCAGTTCCCATGTTTACTGATATTGTATGCCAGGGTTATTCTACATAAGCCCAGAGTAAACAGCCGCGGATGTGACGCAGTGCAGGATTGCATGTTGGTTTGGGTTATGACAGTCGTTTTAGGTGCAATTAAAGCAGCAGGAGAGCTGCAGATCCTTTCTGAGAGAGTCGTCTAAAGTTCACAGACATCATGAGCTCAATGTCTCTCTCTCTCTCTCTCCTCCAGAACAGCTTTGATGTGTTCCTCGCTCTATCATTTCAGCAATAAACTCAAACGAGCGCTGGGACTGTAAACGTAGTGAGCGAGAACCGTCCAGTGAACACAGTCAGCTTTCAGTTTACTGAGAGATTCTGGAACATTACGAACGGTAATAAGCTTCGAGAGGAACGTGTTTTTGTGAGGATGAGACTCGTTAAGAGAAGCATTATCAAAGATCCATCCACTCATCACTGCGGTAAAACAATTAAACAGCAGGATAAAAACTTCACTAATAATATGCTTATAGTAAAATACAGCCATTTTTACAGTTTTTTTTCAACTATACTTACACACTAAATCTTTACTTGTTACAGTTTCTGAAAGCTGACACTCAAACAGCACCAAATCTGCAAAACCAGACACTAATTCTCAGCATTTTCAATTTCATAAAACACTTTTTGCAAAACACAATGGTAACACGCAAAAATCTAACAGGGGCTAATGGCAAATGTTTGCTTTTGAGATGTGTTTGTGATATTTTAAATGCATTGCTTCGTTTTGCAAGAGATGTGAGGCATTTTGCATTTCATGTGTGCAGTTCTTGGATTTGTGTGTAAAGTTTTGATAAAAAGAAAAAAAAAAGAGGCAAAGTTTTGAAAAGATGTGTAAGCAGTTGAAAAACAAACAAATGCTTGTATCACAAAATCTGTATAATCATGCATGATTCTTTCTGTAAATATTGAACATTGCTGAAATCAATGAAATCAAGCTCAAGAATATTCAATAGTGACTTGGCAGATGTCAAATCAGGAACATCACTATACAACCCGACCCAGACGACATTTATGACCTGCACAAGATCGAGGCTAAATGTGGTTTATGTAGTGCAATACAGGCTGTAAAGGAGGATGAAACTTTTTTATATATTGCATAATAAAGCATTTTAACATTCGTATGTAGAAGCTGCACAGGATTATAGAAACACGTCTGTGTTTGATGGCCTTTATGTCCAGAAACAGACATCTTCAAATCGCGTGCTCCTGTAAAGCTTCATTATGTATTTAAAGTGAAGGGAAGTACGCGGCTTCTGCGTTTGCAAATGACCGTGAGCTTTTAGATCAGCCGTTTTACGAGCGATGGTTTGGGAAATGAAAGAGTAAAGCAGAGGTCTGCGTGTCTGTCGGCCGTACGCAGCGCTTCCCTCGGGGCTCCGACGCTGGGAACGTTTGATGTGCTGAGAGCTGCGGAGGCCAGGTGTGTAAAACTGTAAATTTGCCTCCTAAATACAAACAGGAAAAGTGAAAGAGTGCTTGACCTTCTGAAGAGATGAACCATTTCGGCAGTAAACGGCCCTCTGTTTAGCTCCCTCAATTGCCTCGTTAGATTTATTACCCTCGTAGATTCACTATCAGCCTTTGAATTCAACTCAGGCTTTGAAGTTTGTCTGTACAACACCGACAAATGACAGACGAGACCCTTCTTGCCAGGGTCTTGAGAAATCCTGAATCTCACAGCACGTGATTTTTCATAAATGTGGACACGGTGGGCGTTGATGCAACAGCTATTTTTTAAAGTCTGTGTGGAGATCTCACAGGATTCGTCCCACATACCTCAGAAAGAAAGAGAGAGAGAGAGAGAACGGCTCCCTCTCTCGTCCACCGGAGGCCTGGCCAGCAGAAACAGACCATTCTCTCTCTCTCTCTCTCTTATTCTCTCGCGCCAGCATCCCAGTGACAGCTGAGTGGCTGCGGCGTAATTGCAGAGAAGTGAGGTCAGCAGGAGGCTTTTATCAGAGATCGCACAGCGATCAGAAACACGAGAAGAAGATGCACAGCGCAGACGTTCTGCCCCAAAACTCCCTCTCTCTCTGCGTCTCACTGGAAGTTTCTCTGCAATCATCAGGACTCAAACGCACAATCTGGAAGCAGAAGTAAGTCGCTTTTAAAAACTGTTTTTTATAAAGAATCACCGTAAGATATTAAAACATTATATAGACTTGGCAGAAACTAAGACAGAGACGTCTCTCATTTAAATAGCAGTAGAGCAAAATTGAGACAGAAATGGAGCAATACTGAAACATTTTATATAATATTAGAGTGATGCTGAAACATTTATACTAAGACATTTAGATGAGAGAGAGAGCAACACTGAGGCATTCAAAGAAGTGAGAGGGCAACACTGAAGCATTTGGAGTAGAAATACAGCAATACTGAGACAGACATTTAAAGCAGACATAGAGCTATATTGAAATATTTAAAATAGTGAGTGTGACACTGAGACATCCAAAGTAGAAACAGAGCAATACTGAGACGTGTAAAGTACTGATAGAGCAATACTGAGACGTGTAAAGTACTGATAGAGCAATACTGAGACGTGTAAAGCGACACTGAGACATTTAAAGCAGTGACGGAGCGAAACTGAGTCTTCAGTAATGATAGAGTGATGTTGAGACATCTGAAGTAGACAAAAAGACATTTAGGCAAAGTAGCGATAAAATGACATTAAGACATTTGAAGTAGCAATAGAGTGATATTAAGACATTTAAAGTAACAACAGAGCAACAATGAGATTTAATGTAGCAATAAAGCAACAATGAGAAATTAAGAGTAGCAATAGAGCAACACTGAGGCATATAAAGCAGTGATAGTTCTTCATACAGTGGACTACCAGTAAAATTAATACAAATTTGGGAGCAAAAATGATTCAGACACTTTGACCTGATTATGTTTTGCTTAAGTGTTTTTTCTTTAATTGCTAATGTGATCTTTTTACACACAGACTGAACGAAATGAAGCATTGCTTGGTGATTGTTTGAACTAAATTGGTTTTATATAATTGTGTTCTTAAATTTAACAGCTGACAGCTATTTAACCCAATTCATTACATACCTTTCTATCAAAGTTACCTGATATTATCAAGATCAGTTTGTTCTGACACAGTTTGAGTTCTTGCCATATTTTATTACCATTTTCTAAACTATAGTGAATAAACTGTGATTGTGGGAGAAATGCTGAAATGTTGTCTAAATAAATTTTGATTTGACTGTATATATATATATATATATATATATATACTGTATATAAATATTGTATGGGTCAACCACCGATAGACACTAAACACATGTAGAATCTGTTTTATATGTGAATTACACAGATTGCTGTGGAACTGACCTGTCTTCTGTCTCTTCATCAGGAATGAACAGTGTGTGACAGTGGCGTCCGTTTGTTGATTTGTGTCATTAACAGCAGAAACACACCGCTGCCTCCTCCAGCTCCAGATTCTGCTGCTGCAGCAGGAGGTCAGAGGTCACGCCTCCATCTAAAGGATTGTACTGGGAAAGGGTCCGAGCGGATCTCCCACAGCTTGAAGATCCAACCCGAGTTTTGCCTTCAGTATGTGGATCTTGAACTCCTTGAGAAACGCAGTATAATGCGCAAATGGACGCTGCGATGGAAACTGCCTGAGTTTGCGTGTGGACTGTGGCTGGTGCTGCTGGTCAGCCGAGTGTGTGATGGACAGTCTGTGACCGACTGCTCCAAACACGAGCGCCACACCAGGAACTACGACTACATGGAAGGAGGGGACGTTCGGATCCGACGCCTCTACAGTCGCACGCAGTGGTTTCTGATGATCGACGAGTTCGGGAACATCAACGGGACGCAGGATCCCAACAACTGCTACAGTAAGAGCGCCTTCATCTTTCTGTCGCGTGCCACAGAAGGTTTATCACTGCGCGACGAAAAATAACATTAACAAACGTTAGATGATGCTCATACGAATTTTGGAGAATATCGAAGTTGCACTATAGATTAAACTGAACTTACATTCATTTGGGCTGCTTTTTTGATCTAAAACAATGCGTCTAAAGCTCATTTGGTAAAGGCCTCTTAAAGGGATAGTTCACCCAAAAATTTAAATTAGCCCATGATTTACTCACCCTCAAGGCATCCTAGGTGTATATATGACTTTCTTCTCACAGACAAATCCAATTGGAGTTATATTTAAAAACGTCTTGCTCTTCAAAGCTTTATAATGGCAGTGAATGGGTGTTATTTTTTTAAAAGAAGTCCAATAAAGTGCATCCATCCATAATAAACAGTGCCTCACACGGCTCCAGGAGGTGAATAAAGCCCTCCTATAGCGAATCCTGATGCGTTTTTGTAAAAAAAAAAAAATCCATATTTAAAATTTTATAAAAAGTAATCTCTAATCTCTAAAAATCTGTAAAAATAGAGCACAATATACTGCATAATTTAAAGCAATTTTTCCATATTTATTTTTTACAGGTGTTTTACCAGTATTTTGAATTTTACACTTCATTGCGTTGTGTTTTAGAGTTAACAGAAATGTCCGTAAAATTAATGGATGATGTCGTGTGTAATGCGCTGCCAGTACTTCGTCACTAATCACCAGAGTTATTGAACGGCTTCTGCGTACGACAGTTAGCGCAAGCTAGAGATTACTGTTTATAAACTTTTAAATACGGATACTTTTCTCACAGAAAGGCATTGATTGATTATAGGAGGGCTTTATTCACCTCCCGGTGTTTATTATGGATGGATGCGCTTTATTGGACTTGTTTTGGACTGTTGAAAAATAACACCCATTCACTGCCATTATAAAGCTTGGAAGAGCAAGACGTTTTTAAATATAACTCCAATTGGATTTGCCTGAAAAAAGACAGTCATATATACACCTAGGATGACTTGAGGGTGAGTAAAACACGGGGTAATTTAAATTTTTGGGTGAACTATCCCTTTAAGTTACAGCAGAGTGTTTTCTCACTGTATGTAGGGTGAAGGAATCGGCTGGTCAGGGTTCCAGTGGGATTATGAGCAGGTCGAGGACTGACAGGAGTAAAGAGAAACAGGTGTTTGGGGGGGCAGTATTTATAGCTCTTGTTTCCCTTCGTTCGAGGACTTAGTGGTCAGACGTTATCAGATGTGGTCAGAATGGAGGCACATTTCAGTTTGTGTAGAGAGCGTCAAAACAACAACAAAAAAATGAGACTGGAGGCTGACGTTGTGTTCATGGATACATAATAAATTATTAAACAGATAAAATAAATATTCAAATAATGATTATGTGTATACACATAACATCAGCCCCAAGCATGTTTGGTTATTAGTAATCTCGGTTGTGTACGAGAAGAAAGTCGTGTTGTGTTGGCGTGACGGCATGCATCTCTGCTCTGGAGGGAAAATGATTACGTCAGCTGGCGCTGAAAAGAAGAAAAATTGATACAGCCAGATGTGGCCGACAACTGCACGCACAGAGCGCATGCAAGACATGCAGTGAGGGTCGGCCAGCGCCGCAGGAGAGAAAAGCAGACGCGTTCTGAGGTTCTGTCAGAGCTGTGCCGTGACAGCAGCTTATTATACCACTGGAGCCGCTCACATGTGAAGCAAACACTTCCAGAGACACACATACACAGAGAGAGAGAGAGCTCAAAACGACAAGAACCATGTCCAATTTCTCATCCAAACACAACAAACAGACGCTTCAGCTGTCAAATATCTGTGCAACTGGAGCTTTAACTCGCCGTAGATCATAATCAAACCATCTGATGCTGATATTTTGCTTTATAGGAATGGATTCTGAAAGGTGATTTCTGCATTATTAAACAGAATTGCAAGAATAATTTCTTTGCATATTGAGCTGAGATACAACAGAAGTATTTTAACAATCACCTTTAAACCATTACCCTATAAACACATCTGAAAGAAAGTCGGTAATAATTAACACAGATAACTCGGACTGTTATTTAGGTCAGTGTTATTTTAGTATCACTGGGACACTATCATAATTTTTGTTAATATTTTAATTTTTATATGTTCTGCTTTCATGTCAATTTTAGTTAAAGTTGTGACTTTACTTAAAGCCTTTATGTATAATGCATAATGCAAAGTAGATTTAATGCATTAATTACGCCTTGTAATGTCATGAATAGTTGTAACCACAGCTAATACACGTATCAATTAATTGTTACACCATGCATTTTAAATTTAAACACACAATGCACATTCTGAATAATTATAATGCATTATACCCTCTAATAACTCTTTACAATGCATTATACATTATAAAGTCTTGAAATAAAGTGTTACTGTGACGTTGTTGTGTTTTTGTCATTAGTTTGCAAATGTGTCTATATAGTTTCAGTTATTTTAAATACAAATGAGAAATGTTGCCTTGGAACGATAAGTTTAATCTTATTTTATTTCAGTTAAAGTTTATTTATGGTCTTAGTTTTAGTTAGCTATAATAACCCTGATTTAGGTCAAGTATGGACTACTTTTCAACGGCCAGATTTAAGTAACTTCTGAGGATTTTTCAGAGCAACTTTATCCCTGAAGTTTACCGTGAGCTACAAACAGAGCCAGGTCTGCGTGTCTTCTTGCGTTCAGGCCGATCCGCTGTCTGTGTTTCAGGTGTTCTGGAGATCAGGACGGTTTCGGAGGGCGGCGTGTTGGCCATAAAAGGACTGAAGAGCCAGTATTATATTTCCATGAACCGCACCGGAATGTTACAGGGCAAAGTATAAAGCCATCCGTCCTGCAAACACACAACAAACACCAGTTAATCTGATTATTCCAGCTAACGCTCTCCCATCTTTCACTGAAGAATAAATATAACACATGCCACGGATAATTCAGCAAACTGTACACAACACAATGCAGTACATCTCGCTTCTGTCGTACCTTACGATCTGTTCTTCTTTCCCGAACAGAAAGACTACAACGACAGCTGCAACTTCAAAGAAGTGTTTTTAGAGAACTACTACACGGCGTACTCGTCCGTCAAATGGACTAAAAACGGCAAAGAGATGTTCATCTCTCTGTCGCAGAAGGGCCGGCCGCTGAGAGGAAAGAAGACGAGGAAGGAGAGCATCTCTTCTCACTTCATCCCTCGAAAGTGCAGGGAAGACGAGAAGAAGCTGGCGTGAAGGAGCTCCAGAGACGCTGTTACTGGACCTGTTCGGCTTTAATCGTCTGATTCATCAATAAAACATTCATTCTTTCACTCACACACACACACACACACACACACACAGTCTGGACAGCTATCCTTGTAGGGACTCTCCATAGGCGTAATGGTTTTTATACTGTACAAACCGTATTTTCTATCACCCTACACCTTACAGGAAACTTTCTGCATTTTT
>CM071955.1:935000-947500 GCA_036784905.1 Acrossocheilus fasciatus
AAACCCCTTTAATTCGGAGAAAGCCTGCGTTTTGAGTAGAGGTCGACCGATTATCGGCGCCGATATTAAGCATTTTTATGATTATCGGTATTTTGAAACGCGCTATTTGGCTCTGATGCAGCCTGTCAGAACTCACCACTCTGTGGCCTCGAGCAGTCTCCGCCCACCGCGCATCTGATTTGTTGGGAGTCACGAGTCTGACCAATCAATGTGGAAGACTAAGGCACTCTCACACTGAAAACTCTTGCTACAGTTTCAGTGATCATCACGCATCAGTTGTCTCACAAAGTCAGAGCCCTTGTTATTCTTAATTTTGACATTAATTTTCATTTTTACATCAGACATAATATATCGGTTAAAAACATCGGTTATCGGTCCACTTGGTCTATAATAATAATAATCGGTATCGGCATCAGCCCTGAAAAACACATATCGGTCGACCCCTAGTTTTGAGTGGCATTTGCACATCTTGTCTTGCCGGTGAATAGCACTGCTATAGACGCATTTCACAGTATTAAGGTTAACAATTAATCAACTAATTGATCGACCATAGAAATGATCGAAAATTGACATCCCTACTACAAATATACCTGTGCTATATGACTGCTGTTGTGCCCCAGGGTCACATATGTGTGTGTTCTGTGTATATTTATAATGTATATATAAATACACATACATACAGTATATATTTAGAAAATATTTACATGTATTTACATGTCTATATTTATATTCATATACATGAATGTGTGTGTGTTTATATATACGACATAAATATACACAGAAAACACACATATATTATGCAAACAAAAACTTTTATTTTGGATGCGATTAATCACAATTAATCGTTTGACAGCACTATATATATGTGTGTGTGTATGTGTTGTCAAATGATTAATCACATCCAAAATAAAAGTTTTTTTTTACATTATATACATAATAAATATACACAGTACACACACATACAGAATATATTTTGAAAATATTTACATGTATTTGCATTTATACATTTATATTCATTTAAATTATATCATATATAAATATACTTAATATATAAAGGTAACATATTTTTCTTAAATATATGCATCCGTGTGTGTATTTATATATACATAATAAATGTACACAGCACACACATACATATATATATTATGTAAACAAAAACTTTTATTTTCGATTAATCGTTTGACAGCACTAATATATATATATATATATATATATATATATATATATATATATATACATACATATATGCATGCATGTGTGTATATACTGTATGACTTTTGTCAGACACCACAGAAGTGTTGGGCTGATTTCGTGAGAATCATTTAGTATTAATACTTACAGTATAGTTAACTAAGCTGTTTTATTCTAGTTAATAGTCACCATTTGAACTCACCAGTCCTTGAGAGTGAATAAACTCGTCCAGTGAGCAAATGTTCTTCTTCTCCGTTTGTTTCTCCATCTCAAACATCTGCGTCGCGTCTGTTGCTAGGAAACCGCTCCGCTTCCTGCTTCCTGCAGCGCGGTAGTGTTTCCGGTGCGTGGTGCACGCGTGGGTTTGTTGTAGTGATGTCGGATGAGGAGAGCGGCACTCTGAGCAGCCTGCGGCTCGCGTCGCACGCCCCGCTGGATGCCGCGCAACGCGCCGGGCGGATGAAGTGCTCGCGCTGCGGCGCGTCGCGCATGTTCTACTGCTACAGCTGCTGCGCGCTGGTCGGGCTCGCGCCGCGGGACGTTCCGAGCGTCGAGGTGCGTGCAAACGTCGCGTTAAACTGCGACGCGAACAGAATCATCATTCATACTAGCGTCAGTAATGACTTCGTTTAGTCTGCATTAGATTATGACTGAGCGCATCTAAAGGAACAATTCAGTGTAAAGAGTCTGTTCTGTCATCATGCTCTCAGCCAAACCTGTGGAACCCAGAAGGAGATGTTTAGCAGAATGCTCGCATGCCCTTTTTAACATTCAGTGACAGTAAATGGGGACTGATGCTGTAAAGTTTCAAAGTGACAAAAAAAAGTCTAAAATTTAAGTCATTATCAAAGTAGTCATGTTTCCCTGAATTGAAAAAAAATAAAATAAAACCCAAAACTCGTCACTGTTAAATAAATTTAATATGTGGTGCTCTTTAATTACATTTTTTAATTATAATTTTTATATTATAACATGTAATATTATATAATATAAAATATAAGACATTCTTAGAACTGTATAAATCACTGTTAAATTTAATATGTGGTGATTTTTAATTTAATTTGTTGTGTGTGTGTGTATATAATATTATTATAGGACATTATGAGAAATTATAAAAAAAAACAAAAAAAAACTGGTCTCTGTCAAATGTGGTGCTGCTAATCTGTTTATATTATATTATATAAAATTATAAGACATTATGGGAAATTTATTTAAAACCCAAAACTTGTCACTGTTAAATAAATTTAATTTGTGGTGCTCTATAATTTAATTTATATATATATATATATATATATATATATATATATATATATATATATATATATATATATATATATATATATATATATATATATATATATATATATATATTATAAGATATTTATATTTTATTACATAATATTATAAGACATTATGAGAAATTAATTAATTATTTGGTTTTTACGTTGTCTGTCAAAGGCCGTGAGAACCTATTGAATTTGACTGCAGACTATTCTTTGAAAATCAATAAAAAAAAGAAAAAATTGTATGTGTGAGAGTTCATATACAAACTAGTGTATTTATATTATAATATAGTAAAATATTGATAAAAACCAGTTTGCAGCATAACAAACAGCTGAAATAACTGGATGCGAATGACTCTGGAAGACTCGTATGTTAAAGTTAAAAATGGCCATGTCGTTATTACATTAAAAATAAGGTGGATAAGGACCTTACAGGTTCTCGTCTGAGTTGAATTGAAATGTGCACAAATAGAGCTGTTATGAGTTTCATTTGTGGACCAACCCAATTCTTCACGGTGTTTTAAGAATGGTGGCTTTGGATTTACGAGTGAAATAAGTTCTGCGGTGAGCATTACTGGAAGAGATGTTCTACAACACAAGTTACTCCATAAATCCAAAACCACATTTCTAAAAACCCACTGGAAATTCCTGAGGGGAAACATATGGCTCGCAAATACGATTTTCAGTTAATGTTCATCACACACAGCTATCAGAGGAATAAACATCTCCGTTTACGAACTGTGGAAAATAGGGTTGGGAATCGAAAATCAATTCCATTTCCAGAATCGGATACTTGTCAAATTTAAATTTAAATTCCATCTATCAATTCCTGGGTGCGCATCTTTTATTTTTTGGTAGCGAAAAGGCGCTGTTAAATGTACAGTAGTCAACATTTGAAGTGGATCACAAAAAGTTCAAAGTTTTCCTAAGACAAGAACGCATTTTGGTTTTAGGACGACTTTGAAGAAGGGTTTTGATCCACTTCAAATGTTGAGTGGTGTATTTGTCTTTGAGTCATTCATTCAAGAGATTCATTCAGAAACACTGATTCATCCAGTAATGAAACGAGTCAATCTCGAGCGAGTCATTGAAGCAGTCCATGCATAAATTCCATGAGATTTTGTTTAGTTGTCTAATATTTTTCTTCAGAATTGTGAAGAACTACAACCTCCATATATATATATATATATATATATATATATATATATATATATATATATATATATATATATATATATATATATGCAGCTCTATTTTGCATAAAAACAGCTCTTAATCGAGTCCAGCTTTTATGTAGCCGACTGATTTTTGTTTATGGTATTCAGCACCAGTGTTGGGTAAGTTATTCTAATTAATTACTAGTTACTAATTACATCTTCAACGGTGTAATTAGACTACCATACAAATTACTCTCATTTAATTACTTATATTACTAATTACTTTCTAAATCCTATATCAACCTTAATGATACAAGTATAGAAATGAAACAGTTCTTTTAATTCTTTCAAATAAATAATAGATAAATACATAAATGATTCTGGTCACACTTTAGATTAGAGTCCAATTCTCTCTATTAACAACTAACTATTAACTATGACTTTTGCCTCAGTATACTCCTAATTACTGCTTATTAATACTTAGTAAAGTAGTTGTCGACAAGTAAGTTGGGTAGGATTAAGGATTTAGAATAAGGTCTTGCTGAATAAAACACGAATATGTGCTTTTTAAGTAATAATAAACAGCCAATATAACCGTAATATTCATGCTAACTAGTTAATAGTGAGAATTGGACACTAAAGTGTTACTAATATTCTTCATAACTCACCAAAGTATTTAAAGTGAGAAGGGTGCATAAAAAGCATGCATTTTAAGGTTAGACTTTTGATGTTAAATCCACTATAAATGTTTTATACACAGTATTAAGTTCAATTACATAAGAAGTAACTGTAATTAAATTACAGTAACTAATTACTTAGTAACTAGTTACACCCAACACTGTTCAGCAGCGATTAAAGGTTTTACAAAAAGAGACACAGAATAAATATGTTTTATATCTAAATGTTTGACTTCATTTTTTTAACATTGGATGAGAAACTAGGAATCGATAAGCAGAATCAGAATCGATTAAATTCAAACAATACCCAGCCCTAGTTTGGAAGAGTTCTGCAGTGTTTGCTGAAGCTTGTGTCTGCTGTTTTTCAGCTGCCGGTGAAGATCGACATCATCAAACACCCCAACGAAACGGACGGAAAGAGCACAGCGATGCAGGCCAAACTGCTGGCGCCGCGGGACGTCAACATCTACACCTACCCCTGCATCCCTGAGCTGGACCAGAGCAAAGAAAACGTGAGCCATATCCGTCGAATTTAAAATATAAATCCACATTCGACGTTGCATTTGAATTTTAGGTGTGCGTCAGGCAGCCTTATCAGTGGTGCACGAGATGTGATGACGATGTAGGTAGGGATGCATGATATTATCGGACCAATATCGGAATTGGCCGATAATGGCTTTAAATGTAAATATCGGCATTGGCCCGATATGAAAAATTATGCCGATATGTCTTGCCGATAATAGATTACACGGAATACATTAACTCACATGTGCTCAGGGTGTGCTAGCGATTAGATCACGTCAGCAGTGTGGCTCGTTCTTGAAGCAAAGTTTTGCCTGAATGACTGTTAGATTCACTGTTTTGGATCGCTGCATTTAAACTGAGATGATAGAGTAAACACGCCAAGTCCTAATGCCTGCTCGGTAAGGAGTTTTAATTCTGTAGGGGGCGATGTTGGCCTACTTCTAATAAAATGAAAGCAAAACACACAAATAATATTTAGACTGTGTTTCTGATTAAATAAAGCAGTAATTGATGCCATAAAATCATGAGTATGTTTTGATTTAAAGGTCAGACGCTATATCTTACATGAACAAAAAAATCATAAACATGACACTTAAATTAAATAATTTTATATATACTGATTTATTCATTAATGTGTAATATGTTATATATTTTTAAACAAATTATGAGCTCTAAAAGATTGTCAGAATTTTTACAACTTTTTTTTTGCTTTAGACCATTTACAAATGTTAAATCATAAAATAAAATGTTAAGGTTACCACTGCATCTTTCTGAAAAAAAAAAATGCAGGGATTAATATATAGTTATTTTCAAATCTTCAATGTACTGTCATTATAAAATAAGTTTATTATTGTTTATTTAATTCTAACAAATAATTTCTTGTTAAAAACTAACCAACAGTAAAAATAATTATATATCGGCTATCGGCCAAAATGAATTGAAAATTATCGGCATTTCGGATATCGGCAAAATCCAATATCGTGCATCTCTAGATATAGGTGTCATTGCATTTTAATGCTTTTGTAGCCTATACAGTTGAACCCACTGGATGCGGTGCTGCTGCGTTGCTCATTCAAAATATTGAAGAAAAAGAGAACATCAATGCAGTGAAGATGTTGTTTACGTCAAAACTGAAGCCAAACCGTTCACACAGAACACATATTTATCACATTATCCATCACCGTTGCACTCGCGTCTCGCACAAGAGAGCCGCGTGTTTAGAAAGCATGTAAAATTAATGTAAGTTCAACTTTTAAAAAAACACGTCTTGAGACTTTATGGCTGTTTTTCTGTATCCCACTGCATCTCATGTTTTTAAATTTAAAAAATACCGATTGGTTTTCGGTCCTTTGTATTAAACTACGCAAACATGCATGATGCTGTTTTGTTTCTAATTGTTTAGGCAACTTAAGTAATAGTATTTGGTTTCTAAACATTATTTTAAACATTATGCACTTTTTATAAGATAGTCGTTAGGGATGCACGATATTGGATTTTTGCCTATATCCGATATGCCGATATTTTTCAACTCATTTTGGCTGATAGCCAATACCGATATATTTCCTTTTGTTTGGAAACAACACCAAGTCTCTCCTGTGCAGAAATGATAAGCAAATTATTCTTAATTTTGGTTAGCTTTTAACAAGACATTATTTGTTAGAATTAAATAAACAATAATAAAGTTCTTTTATAATGACAGTACATTGAAGATTTGAAAATAACTATAAATAAACTATATTCAATCGCTGCATTTTTTTTTTTTTCAGCAAAATGCAGTGGTAACCTTAACATTTTATGTTAAGATTTAATATTTGTAAATGTTCTAAAGCAAAAATTTTGAAAATATGTTAGAGCTCATAATTTCCATTTCCATACTTATAAATCATATTACACATTAATGAATAAATCAGTAAATATAAAATTATTTAATTTAAGTGTCATGTTTATGATTTTTTTAGTTCATGTAAGCTATAGTGTCTGACCTTTAAATCAAAACACACTCATGATTTTATGGCATCAATTACTGCTTTATTTAATCAGAAACACAGTCTAAACATTATTTGTATATTTTGCTTTCATTTAATTAGAAGTAGGCCAACAGCGCCCCTTAAGAATATCGTCATATATTAAGAATATTGTCATATTGGGCCGATGCCGATATTTACGTTAAAAGCCATTATCGGCCGATAATATCGTACATAGACGTGTTATTTTATTGCTTTGAAGAAATGTGCATTAGTAACATTTTGCTCGATGCACCCTCTTGTGGCCTCAAGAGAGAAGCCCTTTATGCCCTTTAAATTTGAATATAATTTGAATATTGATAATATTTAAGTACAAAATTTGAATTTAGTTTTTTACAGACCCCTGCAAAACTGGCGAGAGCTAACCTAACACCTATCTTCCTGCAGATCGTGCTGGTGTTTCCCGGTCCTGACGCCATGACGGTGGAGGAACTGTGGGAGCATTTCTCTGCCGATGGGAAGCCGAGAGTGAAGAGGTTAAAGGTGACCGACGCAGATCCTGAGACGCACAGCTGCCCGATCCAGAGAGTGGTGTTCATCGACAGCACCTGGAACCAGACGACCAGAATCATCACAGACGAACGTCTTCAAGGTGCAGAAGACTCTCTCGTCTCTCTGTGTGTTTGTTTAACTCAGGCGTAAAGTTGCAAAAAGTTCATGAAGATGAAAAAAGACAAACAAAACACAAAAACTGAAATGTGACCACCTTCAGTGTCTGGTGTGAAATTTATTCTTTACCTTGTGCTGCTGGAAAACCGATTTGGGAGTTTCTAGTAAAAATCGGCATCCTTTTAAAAATTGCTTGTTATTTTCTCGTTATGCTCTATCATCACCAAATGTTGGATTCAACTTATTTTCATTCAGTTAGCACAGGTTTTGTGTTTCTTTGTGGAGCTGATTGATTCTAGTTTCATTGATCGGAGCTCATGTTCTTCAGTTTTTGAGTGAATTTGCATTATTTGTGGATCATTTTGACTCAAAAACCGAGGTGCATGAGCTCAGATCAATGAGGCCTACTATCAATCAGTTCCAAGAAGAAAGACAAAACTTGTGCTGATTGAAAGAAACAAGCTGATTAAAACGTTGAATGTAATATTTGGTGATAAGATAGCATAACATTTGTAGGCTGGACATTTGTGACCCTGCAGCACAAACCATACATCAATGGAAAGATTATTTATTCATTGATGTATAAATCTCAGTTTTAAAAAATTGACCCTTATGACTGGTTTTGTGCTTCAGGGTTACATTTTTGAGTAGAAATGGCACAAATGGGGGGGATCCCAAAACGAACTAATTTTATCAAATTTTTTGGTCAAAATGTCCTGAACATAACGTAAGGGTGTCACATGACTCAAAAAAAGAAAAAAAACATGTAAATAATAATTACAAATAGATTTCATATGGATGTTATATATAATGAGTAGTGAATCAAAATAAATGATCTAAAAACACAAATGCTGTACTGAATAATCCATAAACTTGCTTTTTTGATTTTCTGTTTTTTTTAATTTTTATTATTTTTTGCGACTTCTCACCGGTTTGACTTATTGAGTTTCTGGCGATTTGGATTGTCTCAGATTCACGGGTGTTATTTCTCCACAGCTTTACCAAACGTGGAGCTGAAGAGCAGAAGAACCTGTTTTTGGCGGCATCAGAAAGGGTGTCCAGACACGTACCTGGCCACAATAGAGGCTGTTTACTACTTCTTAAAGGACCTGCACAGCCACTATTTCTCTGAGTACACAGGAGAATACGATAACCTGCTGTTCTTCTTCTCATTCCTGCATAAACTGATCAACAAAGCCAAACAGGCTGCTGGGAAAGTGTGACCCGAGCGTCAAAGCCTCGGTCACGTGCGTTTTATTTGAAAGCTGAATGGACTGGATGCAGTTTGTCACAGTGAGATTTAAATACTTTTATTTACAAGTCAAAAGTTGCATGCATTCACTGATTGGCTTCTTGTTTTTAAGGCACTTTAATGTGTAATAAAGCGGTTTTCTTGTGCACTTGTCTCGATCTGTGTGTTAGTAAAAGGCCTCTCTGATTTTGGCCTGTAAACTGTCGCAGGTCTTCTTGGCGTCTCCCAGCAGCATGGCTGTGTTGGGCTTGTAGAAGATGGGATTGTCCACCGCTGCGTATCCCACACCCAGAGTACGCTTCATCACGATCACCTGCACACACACACACACACACACACACACACTCCAGTCATAACTGATTCACTGTTCATACTAGGACTGGATTTACCATGTTAACTTGGTGCGATTAATTCTGGAAAAAATGCATTGATGCAGGATGATTAAAGTCTATTAGAATGCATTTATATGAGCTTAAAATTCAAGATATGAGGACCAAAAAAAAAACCACCCTCTTATATTTATATCATATGATATAATTTAGCAATATCACACCAGCAGGAGAACTGTTTTTCCCCAATATCTGCATGATTGCAAATGTGATACTGATTTATACAACAGTTCAGTAAACAAGAAGTTAATATTGCTACATTTTAGACACAATATTGTCTGTTTTCATCAATTTGCAAATTAAAATTGTTCCAATCAAGGTCAGAACTGTCCACGTTTGATTCACTGACTCATTCATAAAGACAGTCACTTGCTTCATTTCTGAATGAATCGGTTGAATGAATGATTCAATGACTCACTCATTAAGCATCATTTCATATTCAATACTCATTTAAAAACTAGTGCTGTCAAATGTTTAATTGCGATTAATCACGTCCAAAATAAAAGTTTTTGTTTACATAATATATGTGTGTACGATGTATATTTATTATGTACTATATATATATATATATATATATAAATACACACACATCCATGTATATATTTAAGAAAAATGTTGTGTTTATATATTAAATATATTTAAATATAATATAATTTATATGAATATAAATATATGCATGTAATTACATGTAAATATTTTCAAAGTATATGTTGTATGTGCGTGTCTTTATATATACATAATAAATATACACACACACACACACACATATATATATATATATATATATATATATATATATAATATATAATACATAAACAAAACTTTTATTTTAGATGCAATTAATTGTTTGACAGCACTATAAAAAACATTAATACCCAATTTATTATTATTATGCAATGTTGAATCAAAATATTTCTTTCTGAAGTTACTTTTTGTAGTGTATATTTAATGCTTTTCTCATTTTAACACAATTATGACTTAAAATGATCTTTTAGAGGGTGATTTCTCGACCAAAATTGATGTTTGGTTAATTTGCATGTAATTAATTGACAGTTTTAATAGAGTAAACCTCTCACCTGTTTGGACTTCCAGACTTCTAGCACAGGCATCCCGGCGATGATGGAGTTGGGATCCTCCTGCGCGGCCGAGTTGACCGTGTCGTTGGCCCCGATCACGAGCGTCAGGTCAGTTTCTGCACAGACACAGCGAGAACAATCAGAAGGTCTATTAGCCGCTCTCATGCGATGGGATCGGGTTTCTCCTCGCTCTACATGCTTATCTGCGCCAGCTAAACAAAAACACGTGCTGCCCTCCGTCTCTGACCGCACAGACGCCAGGCGCTGCAGCACGGGGTTACTGGGATATGTTGCATGTCTAGGCACAATTACATAATCAAAGTGAATTATTACAAAGATCAGAGTCCACATGTGTCCTGACCGCTGCCAAACAACTTTACAGCCGTCTGTGGATCATCGGCTCATCCGTCTGACAGATAAGAGTCGCATTTCACACTGCATGCATGAGCTGCACATCAAAAACAAATAGACTTTGAACGTGCTATTATTTCACAACTTTGGGGTCATTACATTTTTTGTAAAGAAATGAATACTTGCATGCATGACAATAAAGCATTTATAACGTTACAAAAGATTTCCATTTCAAATAAATGCTGTTCTTTTCATCTGTGAATCCTGAAAAATAAAATATACCACGGTTTCCACAAAAATATTGTGCAGCACGACTGTTTTCAACATTGATAATAATCAGAAATGTTTCTCGAGCAGCAAATCAGTATATTAGAATGATTTCTGAAGATCATGTGACACTGAAGACTGCAGTAATGATGCTGAAAATACAGCTGCACATCACAGAAATAAATTACAGTTTAATTATATATTCACATGGAAAACTAATGTTTTAAATTATAATAATATTTCACAATTTTTACTGTATTTTTGATCAAATAAATGCAGCCTTGATTTGAAAGAGAGTACTGTTTTAACAGTACTGTAGACAGATACTAAAGATTCAGAGTTGATGTAATAGTTATTTAAATACTAATAGGCACGGTTTCCCGAACAGGGTTTAAATTAAGACAGGAGTAGATAATACGATGAAAAATAGCAATAAATTAATTTTCTGATGTCTCTTTATGGTTTTGCCCTTTTTAGGGTTAATTTTAGTCATTTTAGGCTAGGACTAAACTTAATCTCTGTCCGGGAAACCGCCCCTTAATTAACATTTTTGATTTATGTAAATAAAATAAAAAGGGGAAAATAAAGAAAAAACAGATGGGAAAAGCTAGACTGAAGTATGAATGTGTGTCTCTGGAGTTATACACATCAGCTCTTGGCGGTTGAATCTGACCTGGGAAATCTTCGTTGATTTCGTCCATCTCTAGAACGACATCGTACGGGACGCCGGCCTCGGCCAGAAGCACATTGAGCTGTCCTGGCATGCGGCCCGCCACCGGGTGAATCCCAAACCTGAGAGACGCATGATAATCCTTATTTTATCAGGTTTACATCAGAATGATTCACTGTGAAGCTTTTCAACATCAGAACACATGGGAGGTTATCCTTCATGCTGTAAATTCACCATCTGCGTCGCTCTGGTGTAAATACTCGGAGAATGTTTTACACTTTCCCTCTTTATTTACAGAAGGGCTGAATTTTGTCAGTGTTTTTTTTTTATTAGACACAGATGTGTTTTGTCTTCTTTTTAACAGAGTTACGCTGCTGACCTGCCAAGTGCTAAAGAAATTAAAAACTCTGGACATGAAGTGTGAGAATCAGGCATGCTGTTATTTCTGGAACTTATTACACTACAAAAAAAGGCTTATCTTGCTTAGTATTTTTGTCTTGTTTCCAGTCAAAATATCTTAAAAATTCTTAAATTAAGATGCATGCACTAGATAAGAAAAATGACATAATTTGTGACCCCGGAGCACAAAACCAGTCACAAGGGTCAATTTTTTAAAATTGTGATTTATACATCATCTGAAAGTTGAATAAATAATCTTTCCATTGATGTATGGTTTGTTGGACAATATTTGTCTGAGATACAACTATTTGAAAATCTGGAATCTGAGGGAGCAAAAAAATCTAAATATTGAGAAAATCACCTTCAAATGAAGTTCTTAGCAATGCATATTACTAATCACAAATTAAGTTTTGATATATTTAAGGTAAGAAATTTATAAAATATCTTCATGGAACATGATCTTTACTTAATATCCTAATGATTTTTGACATAAAAGAAAAATGTATAATTTTGACCCATACAATGTATTGTTGGCTATTGCTACAAATATATATATGACTGCTTTTGTGCTATTTCAAACAGAAAACAAGATTATTTTGCTTACCCCATTTGCTTGTTCAAAGCAAAAAC
>CM071955.1:952500-955000 GCA_036784905.1 Acrossocheilus fasciatus
GGAATTTAAAGTAATGGGTTTCTATTGTGATATGCGGTAACACTTTATTTCGATAGTCCACTTTAGACATTCTACTAACAGTAAGTAACTTTGCAACTACATGTCAACTAGCAGTCATTAGAGTATTAGTAGACTGTCTGATTAATATCTTCTAACACTTTATTTTGATGGTCCACAACATACTGATGATGAGAAACTTTGCAAGTAAATTTCAACTTATTCTACTAATCCTAAAACTAACCTAACAGTCTACTCTGAGAGTTAGTAGACATGTAGTTGCAAATTAATCAGAATTAGTTGACATGTAGTTACAAAGTTACTTAAAAAAAATTTTTTTTTGAGTATAGCTATAGAAATACACATTCTGAGCTGTAAAACAGCTTGTGTTTGGGGTGTTTTAGTAGAGCCCTATGATTTCCACAATGCGGAAAATGCGGACGCAATCACGGAATCCAGTCATAAAACTGGATTTTAATGTATAATGCGGAATGTCACGAAATTTGTCAAAGTTTGGATGAATCAATCAATCAAAAGTAGGCCATTACACTTCAGTCAAATCGCGATACGGACTAGTATTTGTAAATATTAAGCAGAAAAAATACTATTTAAATATGAATCCTGCATGTTCAGCGTGTCTGTGTGAATGAATGGCGCAGACGCGCGGTTTTGTTTACTACACACACTCTGAAGCGTGTGACGCTCGCGGTGATTTCAGCGTCTGAGGACATAAATACATGAACAACATCTCCAGAACTGCTCTGAGAGTTTCTTCATAAGCATTTTACTGTTTCTTTTGAGAAAAACTATAGTCAAATCATATACACACAGAAATGTAAAGGTGTTCACGGCAACCCGTCAAAATAAAAGTTCGGTTTAACTTGAACACATATATTACTATTGTTTAGTAGAATGTACATAATACTACAATGACTACTAAAATTATTAAAACTTTATTTTATTAAGGAATAGTCACACAATATTTATTTCATGTTAGTGGTAACTTTGTTTGCCAAAAAATAAAGTGTTTAATTTTCATTTGATTAAAATATACATTAAATTAATATTTTTGCCTTCATTTGATAACCAGAAAAATTTAAATACAAAACACAGAATTTTATATTTAGAAAAAAAGATCATTTCATAGGGCTATTGTAAAAATAACTTTAATAAATTCAGTTGTTTTAATGCATTCAAATAGGCTAATTAGATATTCTTAAACAGAATTTGGTAACAATAAAACAGAAGGTGAGAAAAAAAAACATTTCATAGGGCCCTAAACATGTTAAACTTTTAATAAATGAATGTTAAATTGTATAAGTTTCAATTAAAGGGTTAGTTCTCCCCAAAATGAAAATTAGCCCATGTTTTACTCACCCTCAAGGCATTCTAGGTGTATATGACTTTCTTCTTTCAGACGAATCCAGTCGGAGTTTGAGCTTGCTCTTCTAAGCTTTATAATGGCAGTAGTGCATCCATCCATAATAAACACACGTGCCTCACACGGCTCCGGGGGGTGAATAAAGGTCTCCTGTAGCGAATCAATGTGTTTTTGTAAGAAAAATATCCGTATTTAAAACATTATAAACACTTTTCTCTCACTTCCGCTGTCGTATGCGGAAGCTCCTGTGAGATATACTAGTCTCGTGAGTTTGTTTACAGGAGCAAAGGAAGCAAAGCAAAACCAGTCTCCTCTTGGCTTATATCAAAATCCTCCGGCATTCTTCTTTACAAATCCTCATTTTGTTTCTGATTCGTGACCGGTGTTTTGTTTTGCTCTCTCTCCTCCATGCTTCCGCGTATGTCACTAATCATCGAGCGAAAGTGAGAGAAAAGTGTTTATAATGTTTTAAATATGGATATTTTTCTTACAAAAATGCAGGCCTTTATTCACCTCTCGGTGCCGTGTGAGGCATGTTTTATTATGGATGGATGCGCTTTATTTGGCTACTTTTGGACTGTTGAAGAAGCCAGGATCATTTTTAATATAACTCAGATTGGATTCGTCTGAAAGAAGAAAGTCATATACACCTTCAGAGTGAACTATCCCTTTAATTAGACTTGCTTTTTGATTAATAAAATGTAATGTAAATAAAAATAAATAAATAAATAAAATCTAAATGGTAAAAAGGGAATTTGGGAAAAAATAAAACAGATTTCATAGGGCCCTATTGTAGGGTGTTTTGGTGTGTGAGGTTGAGCTCACCATGACAGTGGAGAGGCCGGAGACGCCCAGCAAGCATCCCATGCCCGTGTTAAAGCTGTCACTCATCATGAAGGGCACCATCCCGCCCACCGACGCCGCCATCAGACCCGCGTTTAGCATGTGACGGCCCGGCAGCAGCAGAGGAGCCGAGTCCAACACACCTGAACACACACACGTTCATCCTCATCACAAGGAACTGAGATCAGCAGTAAATGATGAATAAAATCACAGTGACAAACAACTGAGAGACATTCAGGCTGAAACACGCAGAGCACACTGTAAAAAATGACCGTGAAT
>CM071955.1:960000-990000 GCA_036784905.1 Acrossocheilus fasciatus
ACAACTTTAAAGGTGATTTTCTCAATATTTAGATTTTTTTGCACCCTCAGATTCCAGATTTTCAAATAGTTCCTAACAAACCACACATCAATGGAAAGATTATTTATTCAGATTTCAGACGTTGCATAAACCTCAATTTAAAAAAAAAATGTACCCTTATGACTGGTTTTGTGGTCCTGGGTCACATTTAATATTTGTTCAAATGCATTAAATGTATTGCCACATCAGCTAAACAGACAATTTCACAGCAGATACAGATTCAACATTTCATAAACACAAATTTCAAATTATTAACATACAAAAATACATAAAAACATACTAAATAACTCTATACTAGTTTTGTCCTGATTTATAATCATATTCATGCATTCATTTACTGGGCTGTTCATTCATTTGTTTGTTCATCCATCCATTAATTCGTGTATTCGTTCATTCATGCATTCGTTTATTGATCTGCTCATTAATTCATTCATTCATTCAACGGCTTGTTTATTGATGTATGCCTTTACTCATGCATTCATTCATTGATCCTTTCATTCATTCATTCATTCGTGGATTCTGTTATTCATGCATTCATTGATCCTTTCATTAGGGATGCATCGATTGTAACTGAGATTTAAAACTGTTGAAAGAAAAGTCTCAATAGCACATATTTAATAAACTACGCATCAACATCTCTTTCCTTTGTGCTTTGAGCTTCTCTATGCGTTTTGAGTATCGGAATCGGCCGATACTCAGAAATTTTTCGGTTCTGAAAAAAATGGTATCGGTGCATCCCTACCTTTCATTAATTTGCTCATTAGTTCGTTTGGTTTCTGACCTGCTGTGTAGACTCCCGCTGATGTCATGGTGCGTCTGAAAGGGGAGATTTCTGCCTTCTTCTCAGCTTCCAGCTCAGCGACACTCTTCTGTTTGGCGGGCGGCGGCGGCGGAGTGGTTTTTGGCAGCGGCGCGGGGAAAAGATTCTTACCTTGCTGCAAACAGAAAAAAAAACATGAATATATGCACACAATCAAACAGATGAAATACAGTCAAATCAAAATTTATTCAGACACCTTCTCACATTATATCACAGTTTATTCGCTATAGTTTAGAAAATGGTAATAAAATATGTGACCCTGGATCATAAAACCAGTCTTAAGTGTCAAATTTTCAAAACTGAGATTTATTTATTAATATCAGATAACTTTGATAGAAAGGTATGTAATGAATTGGGTTGAATAGCAATTCAACACAATTAGATAAAACCAATTTAGCTCAATTTAGCAATGCTTCATTTTGTTCAATCTGTGTTTAAGCAAAACATGCTCAGCTCAAAGTGTCTGAATCATTTTTGCTCCCAAATTTTACTGGTAGTCCACTGTATGAAGAATCTTTGGTTACACTTTATTTCGATAGTCCACTTTCGACATTCTACTAACTACAAATAACTTTGTAACTACATGTCAACTACATGTTAACTAATTCTCATTAATGTGCAACTACAGGTCTACTAACTCTCAGTAGGGTAGGTTTAGGGTGAGTAGAGTAAGTCGACACATACTTGCAAAGTTTCTAATCATCAGTATGTTGTGGACCCATCAAAATAAAGTGTTAGAAGATATTAATCAGACTAATTTACTAATACTCTAATGACTGATAGTTGACATGTAGTTGCAAAGTTACTTACTGTTAATGTCTAAAGTGGACTATCGAAATAAAGTGCTACTGAATTTGTGGATTTAATATTTATTTTGCTATCCTCACTTACATAAATGAACTATAGTGTCCTGCACCCACTAGTAAAAGAATATCTGGTGTCTGAATAATCTTTGTTTTAGCTTTAGTTTTTTTAGGGTTCGGTCACCTTCATCACCATCGTCCCTCTGATCACGTGATCCAGCGTCCCGTAGTCGAACTCGTCGCAGGGCTCAAAGTGGAAGAACTCTTTATCGGGGCTGATGGCCTTCAGCAGCTTGATGATGTTGTTGGAGTAGAGCGAGCTGGCCTGCGTGGGCATCCGGCTGGGCAGGTCCGTGTAGCCGATGTGGGTCACGCCCCGATGGACGTACAGCTCTCCGGGTTTGGTGGTTTCGAAGTTTCCTCCGGCCTCCGCCGCTAGATCCACAACCACCGACCCGTCTCGCATGCTCTCCACCATCTCACGCTTGATCAGCACCGGAGCGCGCTTTCCTGAACACACACGACTGATCAAACTAGGGTTCATGAGGAGCAGTTTACAGGGTTAGTTCACCAAAAAATTAAAATTAGCCCATGATTTACTCACCCTTAAGGCATCCTATGTGTATTTGACTTTTATTCTTTCAGACGAATCCATTCAGAGTTATATTAAAAACTTCCAAGCTTTATAATGACAGTGAATGGGTGTTTTTGTTCAACAGTCCAAAAGTAGTCAAATAAAGTGCATTCATCCATAATAAACAGTGGCTCACACGGCACCGGGGGGTGAATAAAGGCCTCCTGTAGTGATTTTTGTAAGAAAAATATCTATATTTAAAACGTTATAAACACTTTTCTCACTTTCGCTTGATGATTAGTGACATACGCGGAAGCCTGGAGGAGAGAGAGAGTAAAACAAAAAGCGCTGTGTGAGGCACGTTTTAATATGATTGGATGCACTTTATTTTACTTTTTTGGACTGTTGAACAAAAACACCCATTCACTGCCATTATAAAGCTTGGAAGAGCAAGGATAATTTTAAAATAACTCCGAATGGATTCGTCTGAAAGAAGAAAGTCATATACACATAGGATGCCTTGAGGGTGAGTAAAACACAAACACTAGAATATGGAAATAACTTTTTACTGAACCTTCTGAATTCTGAATTCACAAATAAAGCAAAAAAGTGCTGTTCTTCCTCAGTGTTTTTGTCTTGTTTCCAGTGCAAATCTACAAAGATTCTTAGATACATTTGCTGGAGAAGCAAAATAATAAAACATGTCTTGTTTTCTAAGCACCTGATCAAAATGAAGTGAGTTTATGATTAAAACAAGAGTCCATCAGCCAAAAAATCAACTTAATTCAAAAGGAAAGCAAGCTTTCATTCCCCATTTGTTCTCATTTTAATCATAAACTCACTTGATTCTGTTCAGCTTCTCAGTAAACAAGACCTCATGTGTTCATTTTGCATCTCCAGTAAATGTATCTTGATTTAGGGACATTTAAACATTTCTTCTGGAAAACAAGACAAAGATACAGAGGAAGATATTCGTTTCTGTAGTGCATGCAACATTTAATCATTTGTTTTCTATGCTGTGTTCACCAGGAATCAGAGCCGTGCTGATGACGATGTCGACGTCCTTGCACTGTTTGGCAAACAGACTCATCTCTGCCTCCAGGAACTCTTTAGACATCTCTTTGGCGTATCCTCCGACCCCTTCACCCGACTCAGCGATGTTTATCTCCAGCGGCTCCGCTCCGAACGACTTGAACTGCTCCAGTGCTGCCGGTCTAACGGGAGACACACAGACAGTCAGAACAGCTTCAGTTTGATCTCAGGTTCAGATTGATAAAGCAACGTCACACACACCTGGTGTCGAATCCTCTGACTATGGCACCCATTGATTTAGCAGCTCCAGCCGCAGCCAGACCCGCGACGCCGCCACCGATAACCAGCACCTACACACACACACCGCTCGTTTTAGTAATGTTTACTTTACTAATGCTTCTCTGAGAGCTCGAGAAATCATATTCGATTAGCAAAAGCCTTGTTTATGCACCTGTTTGAGTATATTTGGAGAGTCACACTTAAAAATGTCTGAATGTCAGCATTATTTGTAATAGTAAAACATGAGATCTAGTGGAATTTTACATTTACATGTATGTATTTGACAGATGATTTATTCATAGGACTTGAAAAAAAGAAAGAAAAGTTGAGAAAACTCAAAAATCTGCTGAAGCTGGTTTGCTCAACTTTTTTTTTTACAGTGTAGGTTTTTTAAAAAAAAATTCATGCATTTTCTGGGACTCAAACCGTACTCTACAGGGACGCTCCTGTTCACTAAAAATCACAGAAAACAAGCTATCTGCAGAGTTCTTAAAAAATAATTCAAGACTTTAAAAAACCTGCACCAGCAAATAAAATTAATACTGTATTTTTATACAGAACATACCCATAGAACCTCAAAATAAATGATGTATCTCGGATTGTTTTACTTAATTTAACATATTCAACTCCAAACAGGGTAACTACAAGTATAAATACATGTTAATTTATCACATGATCAATATTGGATTTTATTGATACAGTAATAACGTGTTTAAACTTGTACTAATACTAGTACAATCTATACTAGTAAAATATTAGTAAAAATACAATACTACAAAAATCTGTATATTAATTAAATGTGTTAAATAATATTCCAAATGTTACCATCCTGTGACCTTTTTAAGTATAATAATCACATTTTTAAGTATAATAATCACATTATGCCGTATTGTGATTCCTGGTTTTCCGTCACCAAAATTTTAAATCTCTTAAAATAATAATTAAGACATTTGTTATACCATTTAAGATGTTTAAAACTTCATATGGCTTTAAATTAGAATTTTGGCCATTTTAAGGGATGTAAGGACCCTGAAAACTGATAAAAAGTTTCTGAGACACATTATTTGAGACACAAGGATACTGACACTAGACTTTATCAGTGTTATTTTATTTACGTCACTCAGATACTATTATAGTTTTTGTTTTCATTTTCTGCTTTGATATTAATTTTTGTTGAAGTTTTAGTCTTTTTTGTGTGTGTTTTGCCATTTTTTATTAGTCTTTGTAGTTATAAATGTAACTATGGAGTTTTTATTTCAGTTTTAGTTATCTTAGTACAACAAGTTGAAATGAAAATAAGAAATTTTGCTATGGAAATTTTGGAAATGATCTGAAATAAAAAGTTAGCTTTAGTTTTAGTTAACTATAATAATCCTGGACAGACGTGTTCTGTACCTTCGCCGGAGGAACTTTTCCTGCCGCTGTGATCTGACCAGTGAAAAACCTTCCAAAGTGATTGGCTGCGAGAACCACAGCCTTATACCTGAGGACGAGAGCGTTATGAATGAGATTATCATCTTCACACAGAGATCTCACACAGAGCGTGATCGGCGGTCTTGTCTCACCCTGCGATGTTGGCCATGGAGCTGAGCGCGTCGTATCCCTGTGCGATGGTGACCCGTGGCACCTGGTCCATCGCCAGCACCGTACACTGCTGTTTGCTCAGTCTGTCCATCAGCTCGGGGTTCTGTGCCGGGTAGACGAAGCTCACCAGTGTGGATCTGGGCTTCAGGAGATCTGCCTCATGCATCCGCAAACCCTCGTTAAACACCGGCGCTCGAACCTGCGACACACGTCAGATGCAAATCACTAAACCACACTCAAAAACACTCATTATATGAGCTGAAACAGTCAGTGTTAAGGCCTGTTCACGAGATATGAACTCAGAATTACTAGATATGAACTCAGAATTACTAGATATGAACTCAGAATTGTGAGATATGAACACAGAATTGTGAGATGAACTCAGAATTATGAGATATGAACTCAGAATTGAGATATGAACTCAGAATTGTGAGATATGAACTCAGAATTGAGATATGAACTCAGAATTGCGAGATATGAACTCAGAATTGAGATATGAACTCAGAATTGTGAGATATGAACTCAGAATTGTGAGATATGAACTCAGAATTGAGATATGAACTCAGAATTGTGAGATATGAACTCAGAATTGAGATATGAACTCAGAATTGCGAGATATGAACTCAGAATTGAGATATGAACTCAGAATTGCGAGATATGAACTCAGAATTGAGATATGAACTCAGAATTGCGAGATATGAACTCAGAATTGTGAGATATGAACTCAGAATTGAGATATGAACTCAGAATTGTGAGATATGAACTCAGAATTGAGATATGAACTCAGAATTGTGAGATATGAACTCAGAATTGTGAGATATGAACTCAGAATTGAGATATGAACTCAGAATTGTGAGATATGAACTCAGAATTGAGATATGAACTCAGAATTGCGAGATATGAACTCAGAATTGAGATATGAACTCAGAATTGCGAGATATGAACTCAGAATTGTGAGATATGAACTCAGAATTGCGAGATATGACCTCAGAATTGAGATATGAACTCAGAATTACGAGATATGAACTCAGAATTGAGATATGAACTCAGAATTACGAGATATGAACTCAGAATTGAGATATGAACTCAGAATTGCGAGATATGAACTCAGAATTGCGAGATATGAACTCAGAATTGTGAAATATGAACTCAGAATTACGAGATATGAACTCAGAATTGCGAGATATGAACTCAGAATTGCGAGATATGAACTCAGAATTGTGAAATATGAACTCAGAATTACGAGATATGAACTCAGAATTACGAGATATGAACTCAGAATTGTGAAATATGAACTCAGAATTACGAGATATGAACTCAGAATTACGAGATATGAACTCAGAATTACGAGATATGAACTCAGAATTGTGAAATATGAACTCAGAATTACGAGATATGAACTCAGAATTGAGATATGAACTTAGAATTGAGATATGAACTCAGAATTGAGATATGAACTTAGAATTGAGATATGAACTCAGAATTGAGATATGAACTCAGAATTACGAGATATGAACTCCATTGTATCACATCAGCACCAAAGCAGGTGTAATTGCTGTGGTTATGCATCTGCTGAAGGACATAAACCGCTTTATAGTTTTATATAGCAGCCTGAACCTGGTTTAAACGGACATGTTTCTCACCTTCAGGACCAGATCTGATTCAAACGCTCCCTTGGTGTCGGTGATCTGGGCTCCGGCAGCCCGGTACTGATCGTCAGAGAACTTGGCTTCACGTCCGGCGCCGGACTCCACCTGCACCCTGAAGCCCTGTTTGACCAGCATCTCTGCGCCTGCGGGCGACACGGCCACCCGCCGCTCATTCTGATAGATCTCCTTAGGAACGCCCACCAGCACCTCTTTATATCGCACTCCTAACACACACAGAGACAGGAAGAAAACACCTACATTAGGAACATCCCAGCATTTAATGTGCTAAAAAACAAGGACTCTTTGGCAACCACCAACAACACTCCAGCATTGTACTGGTGAGTTCTGGACAGCAAATATCATTTACAGTATTTTCAGTAAAGAAAATTCACAATCTACTTAGAATTACTATAGATTAACTCTAACCTAAATCCTAACCATAAATTGAAAACCTATTTAATAAGACATTATTCAAAGGCTCTGTGAAGCCTTTTTCTATGGAAGTATATTGATTAAAAAATTTAAAGTTATTGTGACTTTTTATCTCACTATTCTGTCTTTTCTCCTCACAATTCAGCTCAGAATTGGGGGATATGAACTCAGAATCAAGAGATATGAACTCAGAATAGCGATAAACTCAGAATTGCTGGAAATGAACTCAGAATTGCAATTGACGAAGAGTTTTATTTATCAAAATATAAATTAATCAAGTATAATCAATGTGAATATAACCATTTATGTATCAAGTTATTCTCCTAATATAATCATGTCTCTGCCTGTGTGTAGTGGCCTGCATGAGAATGGAATGTGCAGACATTTCAAAACTACAGTATATGGTGAAGCTGCACACTCTATTTAGACATTAAACAAAATATATGATCAGGCCTCCTCATCTCCCTTAACATAATTTGAGGCCCCCTGTCTACTTCTTAAAAGTAGGCTGGAGACACAGCCAAAAAAGGTAAAACAACTATGTGTGAAATGTATTGAATGTGTTAATCTGTGGAGATGATAGTGGACTTCAGGAGAAACCCCCCTCCTCTTCCCCCACTCAACATCATGAACAGCACCGTGGCTGCAGTGGAGTCATTCAGGTTCCTGGGCACAACCATCTCTCAGGACCTGAAGTGGGACACTCACATTGACTCCATTGTGAAAAAGGCCCAGCAGAGGTTGTACTTCCTTCGTCAGCTGAAAAAGTTCAACCTGCCACAGGAGCTGCTGAAACAGTTTTATTCTGCTGTTATTGAGTCAGTTCTGTGCTCCTCCATAACTGTCTGGTTTGGGTCAGCCAGCAAATCAGATATAAGACGACTTCAACGGACTGTTAGGACAGCAGAAAAGATCATTGGTGTGCACCTGCCCAGCCTTCAGGACTTGTACAACTCCAGAGTGAAGAAACGGGCAGGTAACATCATCACAGACCCCTCTCACCCCGGACACAACCTGTGTGCACTTCTCCCTTCAGCCAGACGCTATAGATCTCTGTGCACTAGAACATCTAGGCATAAAAACAGTTTTTTCCCCCATGCCATCTCCAGCTTAAATAGCTAACACATGGATCATTACCTGTGTTCTGTAATTCATTCTCCATCTTTAATTATTGCCTCTTTCTCAAGTACTATGTAAATACACATTCATATCTGTTTATTTATACAGCTGTATATATAGTAAATAATGCACAAATCTGTACATAAATCTACTGTTCCAGATTCATACTTATTATTATTATTATTATCCATTGTTAAGCCTTACTATTTAAATGTTTTTTCTGTTCTCATGTCAGATGTGTATGTATGAATGTATGTACCAGGAGCACCCTAAAACCACAACAAATTCCTCGTGTGTTTGCGCACACCTGGCGAATAAAGCTAATTCTGATTCTGATTCTGATTCTGAACACTGTATAAAAAGAATATACAGACACAGATTCGATAGATTACTCTGCAGAGTTCTCTCGGCTTCATTTTTCTTCTATAAATAAAGCCTATCTTGTGGCATTAAAACCCCAAGACTTCAAGAGTGATTCTTCATAGAAAAGGTGGAAGCCACCACACAATAAACTCAATTGCAAGATGTAAACTCAGAACTGTGAGATATGAACTCAGAATTGAGATATGAACTCAGAATTGAGATATGAACTCAGAATTGAGATATGAACTCAGAATAGTGATAAACTCATAATTGCAAGATATGAACTCAGAATTGCGATAAACTCATAATTACGGGAAATGAACTCATGATTGCGATAAACTCAATTGCGAGATGTAAACTCCGAATTGCAAGATATGATCTCAGAATTTTGAGATATGAACTCAGAACTGCGATAAACTCAGGATTGTGAGATATGAACTCAGAATTGCGATAAACTCAGAATCGCACAATATGAACTCAGAATTGCGATAAACTCAGAACTGTGAGATATGAACTCAGAATTGCGATAAACTCAGGATTGTGAGATATGAACTCAGAATTGCGATAAACTCAGAATCGCACAATATGAACTCAGAATTGCGATAAACTCAGAACTGTGAGATATGAACTCAGAATTGCGATAAACTCAGAACTGCGAGATATGAACTCAAAATTGCGATAATCTCAGAATTGTGAGATATGAACTCAGAATTGCGATAAACTCAGAACTGTGAGATATGAACTCAGAATTGCGATAAACTCAGAACTGTGAGATATGAACTCAGAATTGCGATAAACTCAGAACTGTGAGATATGAACTCAGAATTGCGATAAACTCAGAATCGCACAATATGAACTCAGAATTGCGATAAACTCAGAACTGTGAGATATGAACTCAGAACTGCGATAAACTCAGAACTGTGAGATATGAACTCAGAATTGCGATAAACTCAGGATTGTGAGATATGAACTCAGAATTGCGATAAACTCAGAATCGCACAATATGAACTCAGAATTGCGATAAACTCAGAACTGTGAGATATGAACTCAGAACTGCGATAAACTCAGGATTGTGAGATATGAACTCAGAATTGCGATAAACTCAGAATCGCACAATATGAACTCAGAATTGCGATAAACTCAGAACTGTGAGATATGAACTCAGAATTGCGATAAACTCAGAATTGCGAAATATGAACTCAGAATCGCACAATATGAACTCAGAATTGCGATAAACTCAGAACTGTGAGATATGAACTCAGAATTGCGATAAACTCAGAACTGCGAGATATGAACTCAGAATTGTGAAAAACTCATAATTGCGGGAAATGAACTCAAGATTGCGATAAACTCAATTGCGAGATGTAAACTCCGAATTGCAAGATATGAACTCAGAACTGAGATATGAACTCAGAATTGCGATAAACTCATAATTGCAAGATATGATCTCAGAATTTTGAGATATGAGCTCAGAATTGCAATAAACTCAGGATTGTGAGATATGAACTCAGAATTACGAAATATAAACTCAGAATCCCACAATATGAACTCAGAATTGCGATAAACTCAGAACTGTGAGATATGAACTCAGAATTGTGAAAAACTCATAATTGCGAGATATGAACTCCGAATAGTGATAAACTCATAATTGCAAGATATGATCTCAGAATTTTGAGATATGAGCTCAGAATTGCAATAAACTCAGGATTGTGAGATATGAACTCAGAAGTACGAAATATGAACTCCGAATCACACAATATGAACTCAGAATTGCGATAAACTCAGAACTGCGAGATATGAACTCAGAATTGCGATAAACTCAGAATTGTGAGATATGAACTCAGAATTGCGAAATATGAACTCAGAATCGCACAATATGAACTCAGAATTGCGATAAACTCAGAACGGCGAGATATGAACTCAGAATTGCGATAAACTCAGAACTGTGAGATATGAACTCAGAATTGTGAAAAACTCATAATTGCGAGATATGAACTCAGAATAGTGATAAACTCATAATTGCAAGATATGATCTCAGAATTTTGAGATATGAGCTCAGAATTGCAATAAACTCAGAAGTACGAAATATGAACTCAGAATCCCACAATATGAACTCAGAATTGCGATAAACTCAGAACTGCGAGATATGAACTCAGAATTGCGAAATATGAACTCAGAATCGCACAATATGAACTCAGAATTGCGATAAACTCAGAACTGTGAGATATGAACTCAGAATTGCGATAAACTCAGAACTGTGAGATATGAACTCAGAATTGTGAAAAACTCATAATTGCGAGATATGAACTCAGAATTGTGAGACAAAACTTTGAATTCTGAGAAAAACATTGTAGTTCCATTTTTATTCTGTGGTTCAAATAAGCGTCCATAGTTTTCCGTGAAGTGTGTAGCTCCCACAATGCTCTTTTCCAGGTTTTACAGTACATCTATTTCACAGTGCAACAGTGGAAACATTGAGTGCACACACAGACAGGCGGCATCCAGCGCTGCTCAGCGTCACGGGCGGATCAGCTAACACATTTCTCTCCATAATTGGCATCACGACATCCAATCAGATCGAGGCAGCAGACATTATTAGAAGCTCATTGGCAGAGATCCAGTGGCAGAGTCGCACAAACATAAACTAAAGGGAAGTGACATGCAATGATAAGGACACTTCACGAGGACATTGAGAGCGAAAGATCATCTCGATTTCACCTTTAACTGACCTCGCTTATCTCCACCACAGAACGATACATTCACATGTGTTACATCACTCGACACTTTCAGCTGAAAATAAGACATTTTCTGAGAGCTCCTGCTCTAGTTTGACCTCCCATGAACCGAGTTATAGATCCGAGGAGCCCGCCTCACCTTTATGAGCCTGTTGATCATACAGAACAGGGAAGGTCTGGAAGAATCTTCTCCCCGGCCGCTGCACAGAGCAGCAGGTCACGCAGCGCAGCAGACACGCCATGTCTCAGACGTCTGAGGAACAAAACACACAGTCTCAGCAGCACACACACACGCTCGCTGTCAGACGCAGACACACATGTTCCAGCAGCGGCGCGGCCGGGCGAAGACACCTGCCGCTCTCGGACCGCAACGCGAGATCACTGACCAGTGACGAGAGAACAGGGAAACATGCCAACACACACTCACACACTGCACAGATGCATTAGATCATATTTATGTCTCTATATATTACCTACTTACACACATATTCAAAACTTTGCCCCTTTTTTCAAAACTTTACACACAAATCCAAGAACTGCACACACAAAATGTAAAATGCCTCACATCTCTCAATATCACAAACACATCTCAAAAGTTTGCAAAAAAATAATCCCTGTTAGATTTGTGTGGGTTACATTTGTGTTTTGCAAAAAGTGTTTTATGAAATTGAAAAGGCTCAGAATTAGTGTCTGGTTTTGCAGATTCGGCGTGTGCTTCTTGCATTTGAGTGTCAGGTTTCAGAAACTGTGTGACAAGTAAAGATTTTGTGTGTAAGCAGTTGAAAAAAAAACTAATAAACTAATCTTTGTGTTAACTCTAAACAATAAACAATCACTGGGTTAAAATACAGTGCTTTATCCACCGTGCAGGAACCGCTTTTCCTACTGCTGAGCTCAATCATAACCTGGATCTCATCTCTGATCTTAATGCCTTAATGTCTTAAAGGAACAGTTCACCCAAAAATGAGAATCCTAGATATAGATGAGTTTGTTTCTTCATGGGAACAGATTTGGAGAAATGTATCATTACATCACTGCAGTGAATGGGTGCCGTCAGAATGAGAGTCTGATAAAAACATCGCAATAATCCACAGCACTCCAGTCCATCAGTTAACATCTGGAGAAGACAAAAGCTGAAACACATCCAGAATTAAGACTTTATGCTTGAGTGCTTGATCTGTGCAGATTTCTCTCCTGATTCAGACCAGAACACTTTTTCACTGGAGGAAGCGTTATTATGGATTATGGACTCATATTTTAGTTAAAAATGTCTTAATGCTGGATTTGTTTCAGCTTTTGTCTTCTCCAGATGTTAACTGATGGACTGGAGTGCTGTGGATTATTGTGATGTTTTTATCAGACTCTCATTCTGACGGCACCCATTCACTGCAGAGCATCCATTGCTGAGACACTGATGCAGAGACACATTTCTACAAACCTGATGAAGAAACAAACTCATCCTGATCTCAGATGACCTAAAAGAATGAGCACATTTTCATTTTATGGTAGGGGAACTATTCCTTTAAATGATGGCTCAATGTGAACACTACAGGCAATAAACAATAAACACCTATAAATAGAGCTTCACGTGAATCACATGCTTCATTGCAAATGGATATAATTTTCGTAACATCTTTTATGCACAGTTTAGCTGAAGCTGAAGATAAACTTACTATACATATATATATATATATATATATATATATATATATATATATACATATACATTCTCAAAATGCCACGGTGTTCATACTTCAATGATTTCATAAATCATTAATTGATTTTTACCTCAATGAGGTTTATTACCTCAGTCGGCAACATTTTTAAAGTTGTTTCTACGGTGAATACAGGAATAATTAACCTCACAATGAAAGTCATCATTATTCACTCGCTCTCTGTGTCTGAGAAATGCATGTGATGTTTTTAAATTATGAAATATGAAAGAGTGAAGATTCCGCAATTATTTTCATTTTATTAAGGGTGATTATTACTTTTTCCTTTATTATTTCATGAATGTATGGTTATTTATATGTTTTTATTTTATTCTATTCATATTTATTTATATCCATTTTAATTATATCGTATCTTGTTAGTATTATTTTTTATTGCCATCATGAAAATGAATGTTAAAAGTTTGCACATATCCTCCAGTCCAGCAGGTGTCGCTGTGAGCTCCTCTCTATGTGGCACTGCAGTGAAGAAGACTGAAGGAACACGTGAGGATGTGTGTGTTCATCACTGTGCTCTGAAGCTGTTCTGTGATGTTGATGTGATTGCAGTAATTCACACATGAGCTCGAGTCTAGGTAAGAAAACAACAACAGCGCTGTTTGATATGAATGAGGATATCAGGGTTTATGGTTTATCTCAGTCTGTCGCTCTCTCTCTCACGTTCAAGTTCATTCAGCACTTTTTCTATTTATGTGTCCTGTAACTGATGCAAAACTGATTTGTAGCTATTTTTCATTGTAATTTTTGATGCAGTAACACATAAGTAATAATTAGACTGCAACAATAAAACATAGCATGCATTATATTTTAATAATAATTGTTATGCACAGTTATGCATAATTGTGTAACAGCTGGACATGGCTCAATCAAAAATGAAATTTTATGCTAATTATATATTTTTAATCATTTTTGGTTGAGCCATGTCCAGCTGTTACACTCAACTGGCTGTCATATATGAAATGAAGTAGGCCTAATTTATGCAAACTAAACATAAAACATTACTTGTTGATATTGTTTGTGGTGTTTACAGTGTAATGAGTTATTGAGGATTGGGTTTTGTAATTGTTTTCTCTCATCTGATGAGCAAACGTTTAATGCAGAGATGTAACATTTCTTATCACGATTATAGTCACGGTTATCAGTATTATCACGGTATTGTTAAAATGTGCTGGAAAAATGTTTTAGAAGAAAATTTTAAAGGTTTTTGCATTTGAACTCTTCACATGTAAATACATGTACATATTTTCAAAATATATACTGTATGTGTGTGTGTTTATATATACATTATGTAAACAAAAACGTTTATTTCAGATGCGATTAATCATTTGACAGCATTATTCTCAAACCGAGCTGTTGTTTATCTGTAGGTTTCTGAGATGACTAACACGGAGGGTCTGAAGGTTCTTCCGCGGGACGCTGTGGATTTAAACACGCAGCGGTGTCGGATGGGTCCGGCTCTGATGTCCGGGTTAGGCCTGAGGCTGGGCGCTCCGGTTCTGATCCGGGTTCAGCGGGGAGCGTGTCTGTGCACCGCATGGCCTCGGCACGACCTCGCCGACGGATTCCTTCAGATCAGCCCCCAGTGTGTGACTCCGGACCTCAGCGCACAGACGCTCACCGGACTCACGGTTAAACCGGCGCACGTCACACCCCTGACCTGCCCCAAACTCTCCAGCGTGAGGGTGAAGGTGTTTGTGCAGAGTCTGCAACACAAGCGGAAGGTTTCCGAGCCGAGCGTGCACGAGCTGCTCGAGGGTCTGTATGTGCACCAGGGTTATTTGGTGGACCTGTCCGGTGCGGAAACGGAGATCAGGTGTGTGCTGGTCCAGACGGTGAACTCGGGTTCGCAGAAAGCTGGTTTGGTTACAGCAAGAACCCATGTGGAGGTCAGCCTTGTTCAGACTGTTAAACACTTGGAGAGGCGTCAGGAGGCGTCTGTGTCTTCTCTGGGCGGCCTAGAGGAGGTGTACGCCTCGCTGAAAGAAATGATCACGTTTCCTCTGCGTTACCCAGAGACTCTGCGTCAGCTGGGAGTGTTGTGCCCAAGAGGACTGCTTCTGATCGGGCCGCCCGGCGTGGGGAAGACCCTGCTGGTGCGGTGCATGGCGAGGGACATCGGGGCCACACTAGTGACCGTAAACGGCCCGGAAGTCACAGGTTCTCGACCCGGAGAGAGCGAGGAGAACCTGCGGCGCGTGTTTGATCAGGCGCGGGATGCGGCGGAGGAGGGTCCGTGCGTTCTGCTGATCGATGAGATCGATACTCTGTGCCCGAGGCGGACGGAGAGCAGCGGCGCGCCGGAGAACCGGCTCGTCGCTCAGCTGCTGACGCTGATGGACGGCATCGGAAACCACGAGGGCTTCGTTATCATCGGAGCCACGAACCAACCGGACGCTCTGGACCCTGCGCTCAGGAGACCCGGGAGGTTCGACAGAGAGGTAATTCTGGGAAATTCAGGTTTATGCGTTTTGGTTAGAGATGCACGATTAATATAGCTAGTCCTCCTACATGTAGGTAATCTATACTTATGGCCAGATGGAAGGGGAATGAAATACAGATGGAGTGGATGATCTGGATCGTTTAGGATCATATGTGACCCCTGGACCACAAAACCAGTCATAAGGGTCAATTTTTCAAAATTGAGATTTATACATTGCTGAATAAATAATCTTTCCATTGATGTATGGTTTGTTAGGATCGGACAATATTTGGCTGAGATACAACTATTTGAAAATCTGGAATCTGAGGGAGCAAAAAAATCTAAATATTGAGAAAATCATCTTTAAAGTTGTTCAAATGAAGTTCTTAGCAATGCATATTACTAATCAAAAATGAAGTTTTGATATATTTACAGTAGAAAATTTACTAAATAACTTCATGGAACATGATCTTTACTTAATATCCTAATGATTTTTGGCATAAAAGAAAAATGTATAATTTTGACCCATACAATGTATTGTTGGCTATTGCTACAAATATAGCTGTGCTGCTTATGACTGCTTTTGTGCTCCAGGCTCACAAATATGATGGCTAGAAATGCTCCTGGCTGAACCTGAAAGGTCTCTGTTCAAAGGCATTTCTAGGCAGCTACCTGTATCTAAATGAGCAGGTGTTTTGTGGATCTGGCGTGTCCTGCAGGTGGTCGTCGGCGTTCCCTCGCTGCTTCAGAGGCGCAGTATTCTGAAGCATGTGTGTCGAGAGATGCCGCTCTCCTCTGAAGTGGATCTGAATGCTGTCGCTGAAGTGACCTGTGGATACGTCGGAGCGGATCTGAGCGCGCTCAGCAGAGAAGCAGCGCTGCAGGCCATGCGACAGTCGCAGGTACAGAGCTTCCATTCTAACAGCAGAAGTCTCTTGTTTTCTGTCTTGTTGAGATGTTGTTGATGTTGTTCAGGGGGAAGCGAGTGAGCCGGTGTCGATGCAGCACTTCATGCAGGCGCTGCGGATCGTGCAGCCGTCGTGTTTGAGGAGCAGTATAGGAGCGACTGACTTCAAACCCATCAGCTGGGAGCAGATCGGAGGACTAGACCACGTCAAACTCAAACTTAAACAGGTTTTGCAGATATTGCAAGAGTTCAAACGAGTAGTTAATATACGTTTTAGTACAGTGTTGACTGCTTTCGCTCGATTTGGTTAACGAAAATAGTTCCAAAGATCACAGCAGAACAGTCACGCATCTCTGAGTGACACAGCGGTGATTCGTTTCGTTACTTAATTATATGTTTTTGAAATACTCATTTGAGTCAATGATTCAGTGGTCCATTTATAAAGACAGGCACTTGCTTCATTCGAGTGAATGAGCCGTCTGAACGAATCGTTTGAATGAATGCTTTAACGACTCACTCGTTAAGACATGCTACTGCCACCTACTGGCGGTTTACTTTCATATTTAAAAGTAGCTTATCTTTGCATTTTTCCAAAGATTTCATATTTGTATATTTTAAAAAAAAAGTTTAAAACACTCATAAAAACATTATGTTGTCATAATTTTGCAGTGTAAATGAAGAGCTCAAATGCAAAAGTTTCTAAGTGCCGTCTGAAATTTTCATCTAAAATGAGCATTTTTATCAAGATCCTATGTTTAGGTTCAGTAATTTTACTCTGATGGCAATGTATAGTTCATTTTCTATGCAATTTAAGTAAAAAAAACTGAACATAAATATAGGAGCCTGGTTAAAATTGCTCACTTTAGAAGAAAATTTCAGATGGCACTTAGAAACGTTTGCATCTGAACTCTTCAAATGCATTCATGCTACATTTCAGCTTCATTAAACTGTGTAAATGCATCTAAATGCCGCTTCAGCTGTTTCTGTTTCTTCTGCAGTGGAAGATTTCATTTGATTGATAACAGCACTATAGTGTCTTGTCTTATATTGAGTGAAATTATTAATAAATGAAGGAATTTGATATGAAAGATGATGCATGCATTTAATACGGTCAGGAAAAAATGACCTGGAAATCAATTTAAATTAATTTTAGTATGCAGTAACTTAAAGGGGTAGTTCACCCAAAAATTAAAATGTGATGTTTATCTGCTTACCCCCAGGACATCCAAGATGCAGGTGACTTTGTTTCTTCAGTAGAACACAAATGAAGATTTTTAACTCAAACCGTTGCAGTCTGTCAGTCATATAATGGCAGTCAATGGGACTCACGGCTTTGAGAGAGAAAAAAACATACACAGACAAAACCAAATTAAACGCTGCGGCTCGTGGCGATACATTGAGATCTAAAGACACAAAACGATCAGTCTGTGCAAGAAACTAAACAGTATTTATATAGTTTTTTTTACCTCTGATCCACCGCACGGTCCAACTGTCCTGAGCTCGTTCACACAACAGCTGGCGCATGCCACGTCGTATTCTTGCTTTACGGTCAGAGGTAAAAAACTATATAAATACTGTTTAGTTTCTTGCACAGACTGATCGTTTTGTGTCTTTAGATCTCAATGTATCGCCACGAGCCGCAGCGTTTAATTTGGTTTTGTCTGTGTATGTTTTTTTCTCTCTCAAAGCCGTGAGTCCCATTGACTGCCATTATATGACTGACAGACTGCAACGGTTTGAGTTAAAAATCTTCGTTTGTGTTCTACTGAAGAAACAAAGTCACCTACATCTTGGATGTCCTGGGGGTAAGCAGATAAACATCACATTTCCATTTTTGGGTGAACTATCCCTTTAAGTCATATAAAACGTAATTTCCCAACAAAATTGTGGTTTGTAAATTTGGAAAACCGCTAGGCACAGTGGCTGCTGAGCAGAAAATTGCCATGCTGGCAACCTTAGTTCAGGCCGATTTGCATGACTTTGCATGACTTTGCATGACTGTTTAATGACGAAACGCTTACTGTCTGATGTTTGTGTTCAGAGTATCGAGTGGCCCATGAGGTTTCCAGAGGCGTTCGTGCGGTTGGGTGTTTCTCGGCCCAGAGGAGTTCTGCTGTACGGCCCGCCCGGCTGCGCCAAGACCACGCTTGTGAAAGCAGCAGCATCTTCATCACACTGCACCTTCCTCTCCCTCAGCGGCGCCGAGCTCTTCTCTCCTTACGTGGGAGACTCTGAGAAAACACTGGCGCAGGTCTGACATCTCGCACTTCACCCGAACAGACATCCTCTGATTCAGTGCTTCTGTTGATTTAACATGTTAATTTGGTGCTATTGATTATGCAAAAAATAATGTTGAAATTATTACGCCATTTAATGATAAACATGATGCAGGACGACTGACTGCGTGATGGAGTCTAAGCAGTTATATGAGCCTAAAATTCAAGATATGAGGACAAAAGTGACTCTGTTACATCATATGATGTAGTTTAGCAATATCACACCAGCAGGAGTGCCGTTTTTCCCCAATATCTGCACGACGGCAAATGTGATATCGATTTTATACATCAGTTCAATAAACAAGATCATAATGTGTTACATTTTACACTCAATATTGTGTTTTGCTCAATTTTGCAATTGAAAAACAGCATCTCTGATCAACACACGGCAGTGATTCGTAACTGAATAAACCCACGGTTTTGAATTAATTCAGTGATTCAGTGATTCATCCGTAAAGAAAGTCACTTGCTACATTTATGAATGAATCGGTTGAATGTATGACTCATTAAGACAGTGACGATTGTGATCTATAGTTGATGTTGATTCTCTAATAGGCAGACATGCACTCTCTGTATGTTTAACAACGCCACACAGCTTATAATCATAAACATCCTTTATTGTTATAAAAATGAGCTGCATACAAAACACATACAGAAAATATAGTGTCATAATCATGTCTATTTGCTTTCATATTTCATGTGTAGAAAAATGTTTCACTCTATTTTTTTTTTTTAATACAGAAGATCTAACATTAGAGAGTGAACGTGCTCTGACTCATAACATTTGCGCACGTGGGATATTATATTAAGAACAAGTGAGAATAAGTTCCATCCACTCTCTTCTCTCTCAGAATACTCTTCTTCTGTGTTTGTGGTTTTCAAAACAGCGCCACCACTCTCACCCTTTCAGTGCAACAGCAGCTGCTCCAGGCACTTGATCTTAGCTCAAATCTGATTGGACGGCCCGTTTCCTCGCGGAGCGACGGAGGAAAAATTGACACAAAGGACGCAAAAAAAAATTCTCGCTTTTTTGCGCTGCAAATGATCGCGCCTGGTGTGAATAACTCCGTAGAGATGTATTGTTTCAATTCAAAAGCGTTATTGCGCCGAATTTTTTCGCGTTCAGTGTGAAAAGCCCTTTAAGAGCTTTAAATCTGCAACAATAAACATTGCACACTGAGTCCGAAATTTTCACATGCGTTTTTCCGTTTTTTTTGTATTCCTCATCCTTTCCTATCAAAATGCATGCTACAGATGCGAAAACGCAGAAAATCAAACCTGATCCAAATTTTTTTATGACGGACGAAAGTTTTGAATGCATGGTGTAAACGTGAATGACACAACGTGAGGTCATATTTATTTTTTAACATGCAAAAATTTTGGACAAAAATTTCGGACTCAGTGTGCAATGGCCTTAAATCAATGCAGAATCGCTTCTGAGATCTTCCGAATGCATCGCGATTCTCTGTGGAATTGATTCTGAGCTTAGATTGTAACAGCAGATGGCGCTCTACTCTAGTTTTTATCCACACACTCAAATGCTCGCGATGCATCGATTTATTTTCCCAGCCCTAGCAGTCACTGACCGATTGATAATGTAAAACTCTGGACAAGATTTCTTAGCGCACACCTGTTTTTATCGCGTCTTGACTGTCGTACAGTCTGACATTAATGACCACTGAGATCCCACAGTGTGACATGATCATAACGTTCGTACAGTCTGACAAGCAACAATCATAAAGGACTATTAAAAATCGCACAGTGTGCATCCCAGCAGCTTTAGAACCTCAAACCTTCAGACAACTAAGATCCATCTCTCTGTGTCTCTGTGTGTCAGCTGTTCGCTCAAGCACGAGCGTGTTCTCCCTCCATCGTGTTCCTGGATGAGATCGACAGTATGGTGGGCTCTCGAGCGGACGGTTCCTCTCACAGCGTTCAGTCGCAGGTTCTGTCGGTTCTGCTGACCGAGCTGGACGGGGTGGGAATCCGAACTGTGGAGAGACGCAGCACCGGGAGAAAGATCGCTCAGTTAGAAGGAGGAGAGCAGGAGGACACCAGACTACAGCAGGTCACTGAGAAACTTCTGTCTGGATCATACACTACCAGTCAATGTTTTTAAAATAATTCTCTTCTGCTCACCAAGCCTGCATTTTTTGATCCAAAATACAGCAAAAGCTGTAATATTGTGAAATGTTTAGAATTTAAAATAACTGCTTTCTATTTGAATATCTTTTCAAATGTAATTTATTCCTGTGATGACAATGCTTCACATGATCCTTCAGAAATCATTCTAATATTTACATTTAGTCATTTAGCGGATGATTTTACCAAAGAGTATGGGACAATATGCTGTTCAAGAACCATTTATTATTATTATTATCAATATTTAAAACAGTTGAGAACATTTTTTTCAGGATTATTTGATGAATAGAAAGATTCAAAGATCAGCATTTATCTAAAATAAAAAGCTCAAAATCAAAAGCTTGGGAGTCGGTATATTTAAATCCATTATGTATTTATTATTAAATTATAAAATTTTATTTATTTTTTCCAAATTTGAAAGAGAGTTACAAACCTGCTTGATGCTTCTATGGGTCCTTGACAAATTTAGAATAAATTTAGGGTACTTTCAAAGATGTTTCCAAAACAACAGTTATAGCTGGACGGTCGCACCACATGATATTTTGACACTTTGAATAACAGAAAAATGACAAATGAGTACATCATGGGAGAGGTACTTCATATGTATGGCAAGTTATTATGCATTTAAACCAATTTTTAACTGAAAAAATGCAATCGGACAGAAAATTTAGAAGTCACGTCATTGACCCGTATATACATGCATTTTATTGCTCTTTCGTTGGTTTTGATCGCTTCTATTGTCCTCATTTGTAAGTCGCTTTGGTCTGCTAAATGACTAAATGCAATGTTAATGTAAAATTATAGAAATTAATACTTTTATTTAGCAAGGGTGCAGTAAATTGATCAAAAGCGCTGATATAAAGACATTTATAATGTTACAAAAGAACCTATTCATTGCCATTAAAGTGAAATTACTAAATCTACAGCTTGATTAAATTTCAATTGGCACTTAGAGGCTTTTGCATTTGAACTCTTCATTTTTTCTTTTAATCTCATGAGCTGTAATGATAGTGTCGTTTTTACTGTATCTGTGTGGGACCTACTTTTCAGATGGAGCTCCAGGAAGTGTGTAATAAGGATGTTTTGATCGTGGCTGCCACTAATAGACCAGAGGTTCTGGACAGTGCTCTGCTCAGACCCGGCCGACTCGACCAGATCATATATGTTCCACCTCCTGACCGTGAGGTGAGCAGATGGTCCAACATCAGATGAGATCTAATCGTCTCTTTTGTGATGTATTTGTGAGTGAAATGCTATCGAACGAGAAAAAAAAAATTTAGGGCAGAGCATGCATCAAAATGAATGCATGGATGAATTGTTCACAATAAGATCAGTAATATGCATGAAAATAAAAACCGGTTCAGTTTTGATTTCACACTGGATTGTGAAAAGGGACTCAGATCAATTAGCTTAACTGCAGTGCAGACTTATGATTTATGTATGTATGAACTGTTCAGAGTAAGATGAGTAACATGCATTAAGAAAATAAACAGGGTCAGTTTTGATTTCACGCTGACTTTAAAGGGATAGTTCATCTAAAAATGATAATTCTGTCATTAATTACTCACCCTCGTGTCGTTCCAAACCCGTCAGACCTTCGTTCATCTTCGGAACACATAGATTATGATGGTATTTTTACGACCCTGTCCGTCAAAATGACAGACAATCACATACGTAAACAACGTATACAGCGTATGTACACGGATACGTTATTTGCATATGTGATATTCTCTAAAATGGTGCTATAGGGTGACACGGAGGAGACAAATTGTTGAATGAAGTCGTTATTTTTGTTTTCTTTGCACACAAGAAGTATTCTCTTAGCTTCATAAAATTATAGTTGAACCACTGATGTCACATGGATTATTTTAACCATGTCCTTACTACATTTCTGGACCTTGATCGTGTTAGGATCCTTGCTGAGGGTCAGAGAGCTCTCGGAATTCATCAAAAATATCTTAATTTGTGTTCTGAAGATGAACGAAGGTCTTACGGGTTTGGAATGACACGAGGGTGAGTAATTAATGACACAATTTAAATTTTTGGGTGAACTGTCCCTTTAAATGGTATCGTGTGCTTGAGTGCAGCAGATGTTCTCTCATACGTTCTCTTAAACAGGCTCGTCTGGCCGTGCTGCGCGTCTGCACTGAAAGTGTCCCGCTGCATCCAGACGTGTGTCTGCAGGATCTGGCTGCTCAGACGGAGCTCTTCTCTGGAGCTGATCTAGAAAACCTGTGCAAAGAGGTAAAGCGCACACTCACCTTTCATTCCTTCATTTCCTTCAGTTCTGTAAAGTTGGACTCTTCTTTGTGTCTCAGGCGGCTCTTCTGGCTCTGCGTGAGGATGGGTTCGAGGTGTCCTGCGTGAAGCAGAAGTATTTTCTCAAGGCGCTTCAGAGTTTGAGTCCATCACTGAGTCCAGAACAGCTTCAGCAACAATTTCACTCGAGCCTCTATTAAAAATATATACAATAAATGTTTTTATATTTGTGTACAAATGTCTTGTTTCACACACTTCATTCTGCAAGTAAAAAGTGAAGCACAAAAATATCAGTTGTGTAAATATTAAAGGATATGCAACGAGAAAAACATACTACAACATTCTAAACTCAAACCAAAATTAGCATTTTTACCTGCCTCTGTTGACTTTGGCTTTTCTAAGGGTTTGTAAAGCCCTGTTCTCTTAAAAGCTACTGAGGAACAATATGTGCTGTGTACAAAAACTGAAGAAATTAACTGGAACTAATTGAAAATTTATTCAACAGTACTTTAATAATACTGAAATTGCACTACAAATGGCTTTCGCTTATTGTAATACATAACTTTATAAAGTGACACTGCATTAGTATAGTGTTGAAATAATATTTAGTGCATAATCTTTTTTTTCTTTTTTTTAAGCCACAATATTCATTTTACAATTTGAAACAATGTAATATCACAGAAATTGACCAGTCCATATAGAGGTAAGTGCTAAAATACTATCACATATAACGTTAGAGGACTAATATATAATTTATGGGTCTCAGAATTAATATTAGAAAATGTTTTCAACCAACAAGATCGCAGTCAAATGCCGATTAGTAGCTGATTACATTTAACACTAGGAGTTAATGACAAAATAAAATCGAAAGATAGCGAGTGTAATCATTTGGTTTGTAAACAGAACCGTGAAATACCTGAGTAAAATTCAAAATTGAAGGTTTCTGTGTCGTTTACATTTCTGAAATGAAGCTCACAGCTCGATATAAACCGCTGAAGATTCTCCTCAGACCAACCGTCAACAACTGAAACTCGCGCCTTTTTGAAAATTCGCGCTTCATCCAAACAGTAATGGGAGTTTTTGGATCAGTGGGCGGGGCCATAACGCCCCTGCTCGCGTCAGAGTGTGTTGTAGTTAGGGGTGGGGTCAGGAAAGTGGCAACATTTTCATTGCATGATTTAGAAACACCCACCAGTTTGAAAACGCCCACAAATTTAGTCCACGCTGTTGCTGAAGTAACGAACACAACTTTCGCGCGCATCTCAAACCTTGTGTAAAAAAGCGCGGATTTCTAGCGTTTTTACTTGAACTTCTCAGGTAATTTTTTTATGACATGAGATATGTACAAATGACAAAAAAAAATACACATAGCTCCAATGAACTTTATAACCTGTAAATTGATGAAAACGTAATGCGATGAGGACTGACGGTCAAAAACGAAAACCTCTTGAGCTAGATTTTGGTAAAGTGTTAATATAATGACACATAGTGTTTGACCATATATCAGCTCTGAAAAGGCATATATATTTATGTATTTATTTATTTATTTAAATACTAGCGGTTTTGGACATGGTTTCCACTCGAGAGGGACTAAGTTCTACTGCATAATACATTTTTAACAAGCAGAATAATACAGAATTATGAAAGCCTGTTTCCGCCACTGAATAAAAAATAAAAAAGGTTATTGTGACTTTTTTCCCTCAGAATTGCAAGATATAAACTCGCAATTGCGAGAAAAAAAGTCAATTGTGAGTATATCACGCAATTCTGACTTTATATCTCAGAATTTACTTTTTAACTTGCAATTGTGAGTTTATATCTCACAATTCTGTGAAAAAAGTCAGAATTTGTGAGAAGAAGTTGTGAGATAAAAAGTCGCAATAACCTTTTTTTTTTAAATCTTATTCAGTGGCGGAAACGGGCTTCCATACAGCATCATGAGTCCCACTATAAGCTATTAGGGCCGATTGCCTAAAACTGCTAAGATTAGTCTTAAAAAGTTATCATGTAATATTTTTTCTTCTAGACTGGTCATAACTTTTTAAAACCAGTTACAAAAAGCTAGAGTGGTCTAATTTAAAATGAAATGTAAGACTGTTTATCTGGTTGGTTAAACTAGTTCTTAAAACTTGGTTAAACTAGGTCTTTACATAGGGGCTATGTTTATGCAACTGGCCCTTATACTTTCGAAGGACAAAAACATGAAGTTTAATACCTTTGGCTCTACGTCATGACATCAGCTGTCACTTTATTTTGGCGCGAAGTTCCTCAAGCTGAACCTAAATAGAAACATTGTTGTGACGGAAACATCAGTGAAAGTCTTTGATGTGGAACTAGACGCGCGTCTACGATTAAATGTAGCGTTTGCTCGGATATTCGATAATGTGCTCGTTATTATAGTGTGTGTATCATGTACTGTGCATATAGACCAAGTCAATATAAGAATGTATAGTGTTTTAATTAGTGTGTCAGATTGTGATTGAGTCCAGCTGATGGCGCCAAAAAGCACAGATGCGCTCATACTTTCATTTTTAAGGTGTTTTGTGTGTGTGTGTGTGTGTGTGTGTGTGTGTGTGTACGTGCCAATAAACTCGTCTCCTTTGCGTTATAAGAGCGACACAGTCAGAATGATGCTTCATCTACAGCGCAACTTCATTAGGTCTGTTCATCATCTCTCTTTTACTCATCTTTTATTCCTGTGACTCTCAAACTGTGTCTCACTGGAACATTCTCAATGGAGTCTTTTTACTGCGTTTATTTTATTAATATCATTTTTTTTTAGGGAACGTCATTGTAACAGGTGAAATATGTTTGGAGGATTTCTACAAATGCTCAAGAAAAGGAAGGAGGTGAGGAAGACTTCTCATCAGCATCATCATCATCACCTGCTGTGGATAACTATTTTACTATCCCTGTTTAATTTTGTATTTATTTAAATTTTTCTAGTTGATTCCTTTGATTGGGTTTGTTGGATGTGCTGCACTTGGAGCAACAGCAACTTCAATTTACTTCTTACTGACCAAACCGGATGTCATGTGAGAAACTTATCTTTATTATGAGTTTAATAATACGACTGAAGTTATATTTACGGTTAATAATAACCATTATTGTTATTATTTATTTATTATGATTACTGAACTTAGTTATTGTTGAGAAAATGAAAGTTTTACATTTAACATACATGAAATGAAACTGTCTGATATGTAACTGAAAAGTTAATATTTAACATATAATATTACCAAAGCTGTGCAGTGATAAAATTTCTTGACTTTTATAGTTTAAACAAGACTAGAAACCCAGAGCCATGGGAGACATTAGATCCATCAAAACCACAGAAGGTAATAAACGCTCTTTATTCATAATGTGTTTCACAGATCAGGACTAACAGTTATGATAATGTTAACCAGCAGTCAAATATGAATTTATTCATTGTAGATGTAGATCGTAAACAGCAATAACATCTGATAAGTATAAATACATGACCTTTGAGACACGAGGAGATGCTCTGAACACGAGCTGTGAATTTCATGTTGACTTTAAACATTTAAAGTACGTTTAGTTCCGTCTAGAAGCTCAAATAAAGGTCCAGAGGAACATTAACAGGTTGTTTCTGTCTCCGTTCAGCTCATGACCATTAACCAGAAGTGGAAACCAGTGGAGGAGCTGGAGCTGGTGAAGAAACTGACCAAATGATCTCCTCTGTCTCTCTCTCTTCTGAATGTCCATGTTAATTTAATTTAATCGGGATGTTGATTCTATGTTGACGGCGTGTTTGCATGCACTGGATTGTACTTTAAACATGCACTGTGCCTTTAATTGTGAAAATCACCTGTGTACTGGATGTAAAATAAATGAATGATATGAATTATACATCTGTCTTTCCTTTATGTGTCTTATTGAATATCTTTTTTTGCAGATGAATCCCTCTCAAGTGGTTTGGGATTAGCCATTAATCTGCCCGGTGACGCTCGTCTCATTTCCTTCAGCCAGAAAAACAAAAGTATAAATCAACCCTGCTGACAGTTCATTGAGTCATTATATGTAATCTAACTGAGGAGGAAGTGCTGCTGAGCTCTCAAACGGCTCGGAGCTTCCTGCTTCTGTCTTCGTGTTTGTTCCTTTCAAGTTTGAGAAACAATCGTTGATCTCTGACCTGAAGAAGGTGCTTTCATTCAGAGCACAGATCGTCACAGATGCTGATGAGCTTCAGATTCTGTGTGTGTGTGTGTGTGTGTGTGTGTTGTGAACGTATTGTGTTAGAAACACAAACACACCCTCATGAAATCTGTTGCATCATTATGAACATTCCCATCAGCCCACATTCTCCAGCCACATGTGTAAGGCTGTTTATTACTGGTTAGGACGTGTCCGTCATGTCCTGTGTGTGTGTGTGTGTGTGTGTGTGTGTGTGTGTGTGTGTGTGTGTGTGTGTGTGTGTGTGTGTGTGTGTGTGTGTACGTGACTCTGTGTTTTGTGCTGATGTCGCCCGTCATGTGATCAGGAAGTGTTTGACAAAAAGCTCTGAACCTACAAGCAGAACTAAACAGCTGGAGACTGACAGCTAACGACTAACCGTCACGCGTCCATAACTGCAGCATGAAGAGAAAGAGTTTTATCTGCTGTATTTCATCACTCTTTAGCTCCCCTTCAAAAGTTTTTAAAACTAGTCACATTTTAAATGTGATATTAATGATTAGTTCATCCAAAAATTAAAATCTGCACCTCACGCCATCCGAGATTATAGGATGAGTGTGTTTCTTCATCAGGTTTGTAGAAATGTGTCTCTGCATCAGTGTCTCAGCAATGGATGCTCTGCAGTGAATGGGTGCCGTCAGAATGAGAGTCTGATAAAAACATCACAATAATCCACAGCACTCCAGTCCATCAGTTAACATCTGGAGAAGACAAAAGCTGAGACACATCCAGCATTAAGACGTTTTTAACTAAAATGCCATAGAGTCCATAAACCATAATATTGCTTCCTTCAGTGAAACAGTGTTCTGGTCTGAATCAGGAGAGAAATCTGCACAGATGCCAAAACAGCTCTAAACAAATATGTGGCTGGATTTTGATGTGAGAGACAACAGCAGATGCACTTTTTCACTGAAGGAAGCGTTATTATGGATTATAGACTCGGATTTTAGTTAAAAACGTCTTAATGCTGGATGTGTTTCAGCTTTTGTCTTCTCCAGATGTTAACTGATGGGCTGGAGTGCTGTGGATTATTGTGATGTTTTTATCAGACTCTCATTCTGACGGCACCCATTCACTGCAGAGCATCCATTGCTGAGACACTGATGCAGAGACACATTTCTACAAACCTGATGAAGAAACACACTCATCCTGAACATTGAACATTTTTAATTTTGAAAGACCTATTACTTTAACCTTCAGAACACTTCCTGTCTGATTCTCATACCACCGTGGAGTTTAAAATCTTCTTTTGTGTCCTTGAGTGAAATGCACTGAACTTAAACTCAACCTTTAAGTCACTGTCCATACAAGTCATCACCTAGCAACAGCAGCATTCACACTTCTGTTGCTAAGAGACGGCAGCACACCTCACTGTGATGTCATCAAATCACAATACAGCCGATGAAAACATCATTAAAGCGCAAACAGGACACACACACATTTTGTTCATTTCTAAGTTTCACCCAATATTCATGTCACCAGAGAAAAGCAAACATAGATGTTTTTCGCTGTAGCATGAACCCAAACCCAGACAAAACACACACACAGCCGAATACAGGCATTTAAAATGTATTTATTTCAAGTTATTTCAAGCGCTTCAGCAGTCAGTGTACAGCGATCATCCTGATGCCCTCAGACCCATATAAAACCAATACTGCAAACATAAAGAAACGACTGAACAAACCTTCACTCTGATGCAAAGGACTTACATTGTGTTTCGAAAATCAAAATCATAAAACAAAAAACAAACCATAAAACTAATAAAAAGGCATAACAGCCAAATACTGATGGCAGTCATTGACAGTTAAATAATAATCATATTCAATCTGTATCTTGAGGCACAACAAAATCAAATAAAAGATAAAAGGGACATCTCATGTCATTTTGTTCGGAGTATCTGAATCAATCATGTTGGCACACAATAATTATAAATGTATGAAGTGCACGAAACTGCAGTGAGCCTACAGTCTGTCCTGTCAAACTATGATTGTCAGTTGCTAAATGAGGAATCCTGTAAACATATGCAATATGTAATGTTTTCTAACGAGGTGTGAGATATGAGGACAAACGCATTTGGATGATTTCAGTTCAGTCAGATCTCAGACTGTGAATCTCGTGAAAGCTGTCAGGAACACGCTCAGGTCATATTTCACAAGATATAACAAATAAAGCCTGCTTTCTGCACAGTGGCATTATTTTCATGCAAACATAAACACCTCCCCACTTTAATGTGAAAAATTAAATATTAATTTGTTAAGTATTTCTAAATTATGTGCTGCACTGCCTTTAATTCATGCTGATTTTAATAGAATTACAGTAACGGGAATCAAACCCCTTTTGAAGTAAATTCAAAGGCATTGCGTTATCGAAATGTGTGTTTTTGCATTGACAATATGAATCTAGGCATAACTGTGCATAACTGTGATTAAAAAAAACAAAAAAAAACAATACAAGCTTCATTCAGCTCAAGCAAAACAAGTAAGTGATTTCATGAGATTCACCCCAGAACACACCGACACACAAACACAACAGCGTCCCTCCATCTGTCGAAGGTCCTCAGTGACAGACGGCTCCCAGAACAAACGCAAATCAAGCGGGTCCGGTCCTCCTGTGTGCACGTCAGTATTAAAGGTTTATCAAAATG
>CM071955.1:997500-1030000 GCA_036784905.1 Acrossocheilus fasciatus
ACTAAACAGGGGCAAAAGTATGGAAATGCAAATATTTTTCCATACTCTGCTTTCTTTTTTTCCATACTTTTCCAGACCTAGAAATTACTAAAATCAAATTTGATACTTTTCCATACTTTTACAAAGTGCGTAAGAACCCTGGACGTCACAAACGCGACAGAGACGCAGCGAGACGAGATGCTTACCGAGCCGATGGAGGCCGAAGGTGAATCTGTAGGTGGGCGGTTTGGCCGAGAGCCAGAGCGCTAGCAGCGAAACCACGATCCCGATGAGGTCCGTTAACATGTGCAGCGCATCCGTCATGATGGCCAGACTGTTGGCCACGTATCCCCCTGAAAAACACAGAGCACCAGTGCTGGGCCGTAACTAGTTACAGTAATAATGTGTGACCCTGCAGCACAAAAGCAGCACAGCTATATTTGTAGCAATAGCCAACAATACACTGTATGGGTCAAAATTATACATTTCTCTTTTATGCCAAAAATCATTAGGATATTAAATAAAGATCATGTTCCATGAAGATATTTAGTGAATTTCTTACTGTAAATATATCAAAACCTCATTTTTGATTAGTAATATGCATTGCTAAGAACTTCATTTGAACAACTTTAAAGGTGATTTTCTCAATATTTAGATTTTTTTGCACCCTCAGATTCCAGATTTTCTAATAGTTGCATCTCAGACAAATATTGTCCAACAAACCATACATCAATGGAAAGATTATTTATGCAGATTTAGTATTTAGATTATGTATAAATCTCAATTAAAATAAATGACCCTTAAGACTGGTTTTGTCATCCAGGGTCACATATTACTTTGTGCAGTAACTAGTAGTGTAACTCATCACCATCCATAAAACAGCTCGTTACTTTTGATGCTTCATCGCCAAAAATCCAATAATTCCTAGATTTATTTTCATAATTTTCATGAACACAGAGCAGCAGGGAAACCTGGAATATGGAAAAGCTTATATTGAAAGGATGGAAATATTGCATTACATTGATTTTGTGAGAAGAAAAGATGATCTGAACACCGATGTTTAAGTCGTGGCATTACTTCACCCTCTGATCCTGATATAAATTGTAACACTTTTTTGAAAATTAAAATTTTCTTATGACCTCATGCTATTTCTTTCGATAAAATAAATCTTGAAATATAACAGAGAAATTATAGCTACAATTAGCTGCAAGCTACACATGACAATTAATAAGGTTAATACAACACTTAAAAGTTACGATCACTCACCACGGAGTGTTTATAATAACTGTTCTGACTACGATCCAACGTGGATTTTGGTCAAATGATGAGCAGAACTATATTGATAGTAACATTTCAGAATAATTTTTTTGGGTAACATATGCAATTGTAACTTCTGTGGGGCGTGAAGGAAAAGTAATGTAACTAATTACTGTTGCCTGAAAGTAATAATATTACTTTTGAAAGGAGCAAATATTAACGAGTATTAAATTGCATTTATTGAGTAACAAGCCCAACACTGGAGAGCACTAGCTATGTTTCCATCCAAAGTCACTAATTAAACGCAAAATTGGAATAAATCGCGCATAAAGCACCGATTCCATCCAGTGAGTTGAACAGAACAAAATCGTCACTTCCCGATTAACTTGCGCTAAATATCACGAAGAAAAATGTAATTTGCTGCAGTAGGAGAAGTCACTGTATATAATAATTTTTGTATTCAATAAATCACGAGCTTCAGAGCGCGCAGACCAAACGCGGTCATGTTATCTTATTTTCAGAGCCTGTCGTTTGGGAACGCAATTCTGGGAGTTAATTATAACGAAGCACTTTGACGAGACTTTGCTCAAGCATTTTAGAATGACGAAACTAGCATTTCAGATGCTGTGCAATGAGATCGGTCCGTTGGTTAGTCCAGTTTTATGCTGTCCCGTCGCAAACTCAAGTCTTTTTTGATGCGCGTTAAGAAATTTATTCGGTAGAAGTGTTTCCATCGTAGTTCAGATTGACGATAGAATGTCTGGAAACCTTGGCCACTTTGAATGGCCAAGACCCGCCCAAGAGGCCATATGACTGACAGGTAAAGCAACCAATCACGTTTCATTTTCTGCCGCGTGATGTTTAGGGGCGTGGAAATGTCCCCACCTGTGTAAAACTCTCAGACGTATTTTAAAGATTCTATGTCGCGAACTTTACACATTTCACAAACTTCTGAAAGTCCAGCGTTTATTTGATCCTGATAAGCGTTCATCGTCACCGTTGTAAACAAGATGGCTTTCTTCGTCCACGAGGAGGTTTAGCACCACGGCATCTTTGTTTCCAGGCGGAACGTTAAAAAACGCGACACACACGTCTCCTGGAAATCCTGTATAATTCAACCAATCCGACGACGACTTCGAAACTCCTGAAGTGTTTCCAGCTACATGAGCCGTAGACGTTCAGCTTGCGGTTTGTGGGCGTGACAAAGTCATCATATGACTTTTTACGTACGCCATGTGACCTGTATATGTGAAAAAACGTTTCCATTGTAGTTTTGTACTTGTAATTGCTTGTAAAAGTACTCTTGCGAGCGTAAAAACTTTTTTGCGATATATGGGTGTTTTTGCGATGTATGTCTAATTTCAATTCGCAATTACAAATTGCGCAATTTGAAGGGTAATGGAAGCGCAGCTACTGACGCAACCGACGCTCACCTATCAGCTCGCCCACCATGAACAGGAAGTAGAGCACCGCAGCGAAGCCCAGCTTCCTCATCACCTTCCTGCGCTTGTCGCGCTCTCTGGTCATGCGACATCCATCGCAGGGGTCCGGCGTTGCGCCGGGGCTCCCCAAACTGGACGAGGAGCCCAGCAGAGAGTCATCATCGTCCGCTAGCAGCGTGTTGACCGCTGCGCCATTGCGTGAAGCCACAGGAATCTCGTCCGCTTCTCCGGACACCACCACCTTCAGCTGGCTGAACCGAGGCACCTCGTCGTCCTCCAGATCGTCGGAGAAGTCGAAGGCCGCCGTGTCGCTCAGGTGCCAGCTGTCTGTCCGCCGGCGGAATGCCGACCTCACGCGTCCCATCAGCCCTAAGCCAGACATCTGAGAGGAACTCTAGTGACCACACAGCATCAACGCAGCTGACCGCATCACTCACTCCAGGTTACCTGAAACACAACACACACCTGGTAAGGTCACGTGACACAGCTTCACGCGACTGATGATCGCTAGTCACGCTGATGCGGATGTAAACGGTCTGTCAGTCAGTCACGCTAGCGGCTAGCGGTCAGTCCGTTCCGTTCACACCGAAAACTCAACGAAAACACGCACTCCGGTTTATGAATAACGTAAACGAGCACCAACCTTTCGAGACTTGTCTTCCGTTCGCTGGTTCCGTCCATCGCGGTGTGTGTTCAGGCGGATCTCGGAGGACGTGTGTTTGCGTGAGAGAGTGTGTGTGTGTGAGTGTTTGACGGTAGCGTGTCCACTCTGCGCTAGTCCCAAATCTGCTGCACTTCCGCCTGACGGACAGCAGAGCGCGCGCACGTTAGAACGTCATATTCATGTACAAAATTACCATTTGTGACCCTGAACCCCAAAAGCAGTCATAAGCAGCACGGGTATATTTGTAGCAGTAGCCAACAATAAGTAATAACAATAAATTGTATGGGTTAAAAGTTATCGATTTTATTTTTATGCCAAAAATCATTAAGATATTAAGTAAAGATCATGTTCCATGAAGATATTTTGTAAATTTCCTACCGTAAATATATCAAAACTTAATTTTTGATTAGTAATATGCATTGCTAAGAACTTCATTTGAACAACTTTAAAGGCGATTTTCTCGATATTTTGACTTTTTTTATTCAAATAATTTTTTCAAATAGTTGTATCTCAGCCAAATATTGTCAGATCCTAACAAACCATACATCAATGGAAAACTCATTTTCGTTGATGTATAAATCTCAATTTTAAAAAATTACTGGTTTAGTGGTCCAAGCAGGGTCACATATAACTGTTACTTATGGTTATGGATTATATTATATTAGATTAGATTGGATTGGATTGGATTAGATTATTGTTACGTTTTCGATATATTGCCCTTTTTACATTGAACTCCTGCACCTCTGTAAATATGTTTTTGCACATTTTTATAATTTATTCTTTATTATTATTATTATTATTATGTATCTAGCTGTTTTATTTGTATATGTGTACTTGAAGTCAGGTTTATTATAGTTTCAGTTATAAATTATAAAACTTTTTTTAAATAAAACTTTTAGTTAGAAAACTAAAATTCTTTAAATAATGTTTTGTTAATTGAAATAGAATGTTAACTGACATAAATAAATAAAATATAAAAAACTAAAACTTATTTTATTTCATCTAGTTTCCTAAACGACATTTCGCATTCTCAGTACTACATTAAAAATAATTAAAACTAAAACTGAAATAAATATTAATAAAAACTACTATATGTACATATTAATGTCAGAACACAATAAAATTTAATTTAAAATATTAACCAAAACTGTAATAGTATACTAAAATAACACTGCTGGAAGCTTCATTTAAGAAGAAAAACTCGTTGTGTGTGCAAGCAAACTTATATTATGTGTTTTGTATGTACAATCGTTTGTCCAATCGGAGGCGTCGCTCGGCGCCACGTGATCTACGGCGGAAGTGCGCTCAGAGTGGCAGCGCGTCGTGCTCGCGCAGTAAGTGTAGTCACATGAGCGCAGGTCACGTGATGTTTGTCAGCCGCTGCTCCTGGAAACATTTTCACATTCATCAGATTCATCAGACGCCAATAAAAGCGTGGGTTCGTGCGCACAGAACAGAGTCTGAAAGCGTTAGTGTTCCGGGAGCCGCTGCTGGATGTGAGGAAGAGGAGGATGGACAGACAGGAGGAGGAAGAAGAAGAGGAGGAGACAGGTGAGCAGAAACACAACATGCACTGATCACAGGAACTGACTTCTGGCTCAATATTATGAATATAGTAAAGATTATTTGACCAAATATCACATTGACGAATGCTAGTGTGCTAATCAAAACACGCCTTTATGGTTTTGTTGTATGTATGTGTATATACGTGTGTGTGTGTGTGTGTGTATACTGAAATACACACACACACACACACACACACACACACACACACACACACACACATATATATATATATATATATATATATATATATATATATATATAAGAATTTTATTTGTTTATTTTTGTATTAGTTTATGAGCTTTACAAAGTATTTATTTGATATTTTTATTTTTGATACTATTTATATATATATTGATACTTTACCCTTATTGTAGTGCTGTCAAATGATTATGATTAATCGCATCCAAAATAAAAGCTTTTGTTTATATATATATGTGTGTGTGTGTGTGTGTGTGCTGTGTATATTTATGTATATATAAATAAATACACACACATACAGCATATATTTAAGAAAAATGTTATGTTTATATATTAAATATATTTATATGAATATAAATTTATACATGCATGTAAATATTTTCAAAATGTGTACTGTGTGTGTGTCTTTATATGTACACAATAAATATACACAGTACACACACATATGTAAACGAAACATTTATTTTGGATGCGATTAATCATTTGATAGCACTACCTTATTCAGATTTTTATATTAGAATTATTTTTTTATTCATTCATTGATTCAGTTTTTTTCTTTATTTTTGAATGCATAATTGTATAATGTTCAATATTTCCAATTGAATGAATAAATATATAAATGTTTAATTTCCATTTAAATGAAAGTGCATGTATTGTGTTGTGTGTGTGTGTGTGTGTGTGTGCGTGTGTGTGTGTGTGTGCAGTGTGTGGGGTGATGGAGGATATCGTGTGTGTGGATGAACAGACGGTCCAGCGTCTGACGGACGGGTTTCTCTCTCACTATCTGCCGGAGCTGTCCTCATCCAAACGAGCGCTGCAGGAGCTGACGTACGTCTCGCATATCACACTGCATCCCATAATGCAACGTGCTCGACTCCACCTTCATTATTTGATCAGACTGAAAAAAGAGTTGCACAACAGAATACTGTATAATGTTTTATTTTGTCTTCCAGACAGAACCAGGTGATTCTGCTGGATACGCTGGATCAGGAAGTGGCGAAGTTCCGCGAATGCAACGCCACGATCGATCTGAACGCGCTGGTGAGTTTCACGCGTGTGTTTCACAGGAAAAACGTTGTGCCACCGTCAGACTCACAGCCGATGTGTTTCAGTTCACAGAGGCCAAAGTTTATCACAGCAAACTGGTGAACATCCGCAAAGAAATGATCGTTCTGCACGACAAGACCACCAAACTGAAGGTTTGAGCTTTACACTAGATCTGCAGCTTCATGATCCACGCTCTTCATGTGTTAGCTTTGACATTTCACACTGAAACGAGTTCAAAAGAAGCTCAAAACATACTGGAACTTTTACAAATTCATGTTTGAAAATGAAAATGTGTTCACTCTCAGTTCATCTGAGATCAGGATGAGTTTGTTTCTTCATCAGGTTTGTAGAAATGTGTCTCTGCATCAGTGTCTCAGCAATGGATGCTCTGCAGTGAATGGGTGCCGTCAGAATGAGAGTCTGATAAAAACATCACAATAATCCACAGCACTCCAGCCCATCAGTTAGGATTATTGTGATGTTTTTATCAGCTGTTTGGACTCTCATTCTGACGGCACCCATTCACTGCAGTGTGTTCTGTGCCTGTGCTGTGTCTGTAGAAGCGAGCGCTGAAGCTGCAGCAGCACAAGCAGAAGGAGGATCTGGAGCGCGAGCAGCAGAGAGAACGAGAGCTCGAGCGAGAGAGACGTCTCATCGCCAAACCCGCCAAACGCAGCGACGCCGAACCGCACTGAGCGCGCTCAGATACACGGCTCCGCCCACTGCACCGAGACTCCACCCCCATCATCTGGAAAACAATCAGAGAAACGCATTCACGCATGCATCACGACTCTCGGAGGAAATGTGCTGATTTCAGGATTCTATCAGGACTCGGTGATGAAGACGTTTGACTCTCAAAGCTCTGATGACCCTTCATCATCATCATCATCATCATCATCACCATCACCATGTGCATTTCTGTCCAGATAAATAAAAATAAAAGAATAAAACTCTAATGAAGGTGTATGTGTCATCATATTCTCTACATGTGAAAGAAAATCAGCTAAAACTCTTTGTGTATATTTTAATGCTGTCAAATGATTAATCGCATCCAAAATAAAAGTTTTTGTTTCCATATTATATGTGTGTGTGTGTACTGTGTATATTTATGTGTATATCTAAATACACACACATGCATATATATATATATATATATGATATAAATATATACATGTAAATATTTTCAAAATATATGCTGTATGTGTGTGTATTTATATATATATATATATATACATAATAAATATATACATTTTGTAAACAAAAACTTATTTTGGATGTGATTAATCGATTTATGGCACTAGTATATTTATTACTTTATATGCATATTATTTTTTATGAAGCTCTTTTAATATATATAAATGTGATAAAACAGTAACACTTTACAGTGAATATTAATTTGTTAATATTACTTAATATTAATTTGCATTAAACTACTCCCACAGCATTTATTAATTTTAGTAAATGTTAGTTTCAACATATTAATACACCATAAAAAAAATCTAGTTATATTTGTTAACTTTAGTTAATGCACTCTGATCTAACATTAACTAATGCATTTTACTAGCTAACATTAACAAAGAAGAATAACTACGGTAAATAACGCATTGCTTATTGTTAGTTCGTGTTAATGAGTCATTATAAAGTGTTAGCAATAAAACATTAATATTTTTCATATTTGAATGCTTATGAACTTAATCAGCATCATAATGTGTATTAATGGGATTTATTTTGAGTGCTTTTTATAATAGGACAAAGAAAACACCATTATACAAAAATATACACATTTAAACAGAGTACATAATAATCCAAAACTTTATATTAATGCAAAATTTAGCAAGTATTTATTTTATTCATTTGCAATATGTTTTCTGACAATTTCATCTTGTGTATGTGAAATGTTCCCACATTTGTACAAGAAAAATGTAATTATTAGTAGTAGTTTGAGTGTTTTATGGAGAGTAAAATTTTTAAGACAGCAGGTATAATTTTTAATATTTTTTTGACTAGTGGGTGCAGGACACTATAGTTCATTTATGTGAGTGAGGAGAGCAAAATAAACTACCATACCATACCATAAACTAACACACAGTGGACTACCAGTAAAAACTGCTGGGTCTCTGCATCAGTTTGAGCTCTGGCCTCTAGGTGGCATCATGGGATTGATCCTGTGTGTCATCAGTGTGTGTTTCTGTGTGGAAAGCATTGACAGAAATGTTCCAGAAGTGGCACAGCGATGTCATGTGGCAGGTACTGCGGTATTACTGTGTTTTGTTAAGTGCGGGCGTGTGAATGAAGCTAACATAGACACCAGTGCTCTGACACAGACAGACAGGCCTGGTTTCCGCCGGTTTGAGGCTGACGCTCCCCTCCTTTCCGCGCGGGCGTCTGGATCGGCGTCTGGATTTAGCTGTTTGGGCCTGAAGGAGAAAAACAAGCCCACGGCTCCGGAACCACAGACGCTGAGCACATGTGGAGGTCTGTCTGCTCATAACAGCAGGTCAGGATGGCGTTAGCTCATGGTGAGACGCTGTGGTTTGCAGGAGTTATATAACAGGGGGTAATTGCTCTGGAATTGGGTGGAACGGCAGGAGTTTGTGTATTAGACACCAAACCCAAATATAGACTCCAACTTGTTTCTGCTCGACCGAAGAAACATCTGCTGCCTGAAAGAAAGCCTTCAGACACACCAAAGTGCTGCTTAACTACTACCAAAACATCACGGTTACTACAGTAACGACCTCTGACCTCTACAAGACCAGGCTGACCTATGACCTCGTTTCTAAATCTCTCTTCTCTCTATACATTACATGTGTGCATTTTTGCATTGGATTGATCCTGGCTTCTTGTAGACCAATAATGTGCGATGCCTGCATGCTATTGGTCTTAGTCAGTTGACATCTGGAAAACAAAGACAAAACCTGAAGATTTTAGGCGTTTTAATCATGGCTGGGAAGAAGCGGATGTATGGACACCCTACATGTTATTAGATGGTAGAATTTACATTCGCATGTATGCATTTGGCAGATGTTTCTAAGCAATGCAACTTGCATTGAAGGCATGTATTTGATCAGCTCATGCATAACCTGGGAATCGAACCTATGGCCTTGTGTTTGAACACTATAATGCTATAGAACGATTATTATATTCATGCATCATGATATTTACTTGGTATTCCAAGGCAGGGTTACTGTAGTATAGTTAACTAAACTAAAACAAAAAACAAAAAAATTTTTTTACATTTTTTTACAATTTTTTTTACAATTTTACATTTTTTTTTTACTTGAAGTACATTTAAAAAATATATATATTTGAAGTAAATGTAAAAAATGATAAAAGGAAAAAAATGATTTACCTAATAAAAAATAAAATAAAATAATGTTTACCTTGACTACAACTAAAATAACTGAAACTAAAACTGAAATAAAAATAAATTAAAATTATAGACATTTTTAAAAAACTACAAAAACATAAAATTACTGACACTTTAAAATTAAAATGACAACAGAAAATATAAAAACAATTTTTAAAAAATATTAATAAACAATAATAGTATCTCAGTGAGACTAAAATAGCTATTTTCCAAGGTACTTCAAAGGACACTATGGACTAATGCATGTCCAAAAGCACAGTATTGTGTTGTTTTCAGCCTGTGTTTGTTTGTGGACTCAACCCGAGCTCGTGAAGGTGCGCATAAATAATAACCCAAATAAAAACAAAAACTCGTGGTACTGAGACGCAAAAATGGACTTGTATATGCTACGCAATGTGCAGGATTAGGGTTGTGGGGTAGATGCGCATCATATGCACGCGAAAACTGCGCATTATATGCACGCGAAACACGTGCGTATCATATGCACGCCAAAGTCCAGTTTTGCGTATAAACACCACGAGTTTTCATTTTTATTTGGCGTACTGTTTATACTCATTATCATGATATACGAGAGGCCAAATTAGACGAATGCACATGTGCTGCGCTGAAAAATGCAGCGGTTTCACTGTAAAGTAAATGTAGAAGGGTTTTGATGTGGCAACAGCAGAAACATTACAGCAGCACTTGATTAAAGCAGAAACCAAAGCGTGTTTTTAACAGTTCAAGAGCACAACAGACAGACGTGATAGTGCTGGCGTTGAGGAGGTTTCTGGATTTATTGTCTTGTTTATGCCGTGAGTGAATGAGCTGGTTAACCCTGAACCACAGCCAGACCTGGAGGAGGAGGAGGAGGAGGAGGAGGAGGAGGAGGAGGCGCGTTACGCAGACCTCTGTTTATTTGTCAGACTGTCTCTCCAGCAGCTTCTGCACCTCAGGAAAGGGACTGTTTATGTTTACATGCTTCATCACACCTGATGTACTGGATTAGAAACACTACAGGTCAAAACAGATCTCTACATACTTCACCAGTCATTATAATGCTTTATATCAAGTTTTGGGGAGTAACGTTACATGTAACGGAATTACGTAATTTAATTTTATATATATATATATATATATATATATATATATATATATATATATATATATATATATAAAAAGATCTCAAAGTAAAAAAAGAGGTGCTATATTCTGATTTTGTGCTGGCTGTGCTTTAAAATTGAATTATTGTAATCTTAATGTAAGTGATGGCTGGGTAATCAGTGTTGAGTATTGTCTGGTTTAATGTTTCAAAATGAGTAACAGTTGAAAACATTGGTTAGAAATTTAGAAAAGTAATCAAATGTAATCAGTTACATTACATTTTTAAACACATCTCTTCCATCTTTATTTGACCCTCTAACTCTAGCACTCTCTATTCTAATTCTATTCTTTAAAAAAACTGCTTGTTTTCTTACACAAACACTAGCTTCTCTATTCTTTTTGTATTCTATCTGTTTTCTTTTTATTTATTAAAAAAAACTTGTTATGTGTACTGCGTTAAGCTAAATGAGACTTCTTGCATATTATTGCTCTTTTGTTGATTTTGATTGCTTTTATTGTCATCATTTGTAAGTCGCTTTGGATAAAAGCATCTGCTAAATGACTAAATGTAAATGTAATAAAGTAATTGAAATAGTTACACCGTTACATTTTAGATGGGGTTACTTGTAATCTGTAATCTATTACATTCACAAAGTAACTTTCCCAACACTGTTTATATCTGAAATGTTACATGTAAATATGCAAATGAGAAGTTTATTAATTAAATATGCACAAATTGGCATACATTTCCAGAACAGAAATATGAACATTGGATGAACATAATTTGTTGTCATATTAAAGTTTTTTCCAGAGAGGATTTTGGATTTCTCTTTTTATCAGCTCCATAAATCAGAAAATACTGTCAACAGACCGAAAACAAACACTTAAATGTGTATTTTGGATGTTTTTTGTTGTTTTGTTCCTGCTGGTCTGAATGAAGACATGATATGAAAGCAAAACCTGAACAAACTGGTTTATCTGCATTGTCTCGCCTTAAACCTCAAGTGCCTGCTGTCCTCCAAGCCTGTTTATTTCCAGATTCTCTGTAGAGTTGAATTATAACATTGCTGTGTTGTCGTAACACACACACATACACACACACACACACACACACACACACACACACACACACACACACATACACACACACACACACACACACACGCGTACACATACACTCTTATCTGAGGCGCTCTCACACACACACACACACACACACGGGCCCCATACACACGCTACACGTCTGAACTCTGTGACCTCTGACAGGAGTGTGTGAAATACGGCACACACACACTGAATGTTCAGAGTGTCCTGAACATACAAATGACACACATGTGATAAAGGTCAGAGTCACGGTCATCAAAATCACAACAAATAAAGACCATCGAGGTACAAGAACATGTTTATAGACACAAAATACAGCACTGTATATATATATATATATATATATGAATCAATTAAAAAAATCCAAAGACTAGTGTTTTTTGTTAAATGTTTGTCAAATTTAGAATTTAGCATTGAATTCTGAAATTTTTTATATTTAATATAAGCAAAGCGTTTGTCTTCATTTTGCCACTGTTGTTCGTAATAACGTTTAATAAATAAAGTAGTGCTGTCAAATGATTAATCACATCCAAAATAAAAGTTTTTGTGTACATAATATATATATGTGTGTACTGTGTATTTTTATATAAATACACACACAAACAGTATACAGTATATTTTGAAAATGTTTAGATGTATTTACATATTTATATTATATATAAATATATTTAATATATAAACACAACATATTTTTCTTAAATATGTACATGCACGTGTTTGTATTTATATATATAAATACATAATAAATATACACAGTACACACACACATATATTATGTAAACAAAAAACTTTTATTCTGGATGCGATTAATTGCGATTAATCGTTTGACAGCATTAAAATAAATATAATACAAGTGTAATATTTATTTATTTGTAATATTATTTTGTTAATATTTATATTTTATGCATTCATTTTCATGCTAAAAAAATTAAAATTTCTTGAATTTTTTTCACGCGGATCAATTCTCTTATGTCAGTATCGTAAGTATTAGTGCTGTCAAACGATTAATCGCGATTAATCGCATCCAAAATAAAAGTTTTTGTTTACATAATATATATGTGTAAATACAAACACATGCAGCATATATTTTGGAATTATTTACATGTATATATATATTTATATTCATATAATTTATATCATATATAAATATATTTAATATATAAACGTAACATATTTTTCTTAAATATATACATGCATGTGTGTGTATTTATATATTCATAATAAATACACACAGTACACACACATATATTATGTAAACAAAAACTTTTATTTTGGATGCGATTAATCGTACTTATATACTTATATCCGCACCTGCGCAGGTAAACTCTGAGATTAAACAGGTAGCCTGATGGAGAGCGAGATCACAGGAAGTGTGTTCACTATGTTGAACGCTTTAAACAGAAAGTGTTTAAACTCTATACAGAGGAGTAATGAGTGACGCTGTCCAGAGATGAAGAGTGACAGTAAATGAAGGAGATCAGGGTTTCTTCAGGGAATTTCCTGGACATTTATAGCAGCTCCACACTGAATCTTCCCAACCACCGGTCATGAACCAAACCGTCTGACTCATTCTGACCAGCATTCAGTTCCTCAGAGTGTTTGCATCAGACTCACAGTTTCAGTAGAAAACATCAGATCAGGCGTCAGACACCGGACAGAAACTCACTTCACAAACAAAACATCTGACAGGCAGACTGTTGGGCTTGAAATAAATCAATAGACAACAATAGAAAATAGTATTTGTATAAAGGCATCTTTATTTTGATTACTATCAAACTTGTTAAATACATTTTCTTTCTTTCTTTTGAGGATCAAATTATTATTTAGGCCTGCTCATCCAATATAATTTAAAACCATCATTCTAAATATTAGTTTTGCCTTCATTTATCCAGTTTTTCATGACAAAAAGAAATTAGTACTAAAAAAGGCTTTACTTAAAGCATTTATATATAAAATGCATAATAAAAGTAGTTTTAAAGCATTAAAAAGACCTATAATGCATTGTATGATCTTATGCAATTATAATACTTAGTTATTCAATATTACACCTTTAGAAAGAATAATGCATTAAGACATGACAAACAAACCTTCAAATATTATAAAGCAATTTAACTTTAATCTATGAAAGATACAATGCATTACAATGTACTTTATGAATACCTTTATAATGCATTAAAGGCTTAAAGGTAAAAACAAAATCTTGATCTAATGAATCACGTCTGCAGCGTATGACCTACATTATATTTCTGTATGTACGGTAGTAAATAAAGCATTATGTGAATGTGGTCAGTGGGTTTGGGGTCAGAACAGAGTTGGTGTTTTCACTCTATTTTGGGTTTATGAACAGCACATTCTCCAGACACACTCATTTCAGTGGCTTCATTCACAGCCTCCATAATGACTCGAGCGTCCGGCTGAAGAAACCGTGGTTCAGCTGCTGTTCCAGCGTTTACTGACCTTAACCTCACACTCGCCGTCAGCAGACGTTTGAGTATTTACGTTTCTAAAACACTGAATTCAGTCAAAGGCAAGGCAAATTCATTTATATAGCACATTATATAAACAATGGTAATTCAAAGTGCTTTATACATAAAAGGAATTAAAATAATCAGAAAAAATACGTGCTCTTTGGTGATTCATAAAAGACAAGTCAATGGGTACCGGCACTTTAAGAGTCAAAATAATCATATCAGGCAATACAGAATGAATCTCCGTGGCTCCTGGCGATATATTGAGGTCTTATGAAGTGAAACAATAGGTCTGTGCAAGAAACTCAACGACACAGCATTATTACCTGTAATCCAGGTAATGCAGGGGAAAATGATTCTTTTGCCATGAACTGATTCGTTCAGTTTGTTTCAAAGAACTGGTTCAGTTCAAGTAATCAAGCAATGACGACACGTATAAACACAATTATACTATTAAAACACCCAATAATGACGTGAAGTGTGAAAACAAATAAACAGAATACAACAAGATTAGAAAAGCTGGTGTTAGTTTTATAAACTAAAACTAGTATTCATGAGCTCAGCTTTTCCACATGAAAAAATACTATAGTAATTTATAGTAAATACTATTTTTGAACCATACTATAGTAAAGTGTATTATATTATAGTATTTACAAGACTTTGTTAATGACTGCTATAACATACTGTAGTGACATACACTATAGTTGTAGAAAACTTAGTTCAGTATTGGGTAAAGTCATTTGTTTATATGAGTACTGTCAAACGATTAATCGCGATTAATCACATACAAAATAAGTTTTTGTTTACATAATATGTGTGTGTGCTGTGTATATTTATTATGTATATATAAATACACACACATACAGTATATATGCATATATTTATATTCATATCATTTATATTATATATAAATATATTTAAAATATAAACATTACTTATGTTTCTTAAATATATACATGCATGTGTGTGTATTTAAACTAAACTGAGCTAGACAGTGACATCTCTGAATTCAATAATGAAATGCCTTTAACTGAAAATTAAATGTTTAATCTTATTATATATTACTGACACTCTATCCTCCAATTTGATACTGTTAAGTGCTTTGACACAATCTGTATTGGTAAAAGCACTGTATAAATAAAGGTAACTTGACTTGACTTGACTATTTATATATACATAATAAATATACACAGTACACACACATATATTATATAAACAAAATCTATTATTTTGGATGCAATTAATCACGATTAATCGTTTGACAGCATTAATTATAATTATAGTTGTTATATTACCACAGCAACTATAGAATTACCACAACAAATTAATTCAAGTACTTTACTATAGTATGGTTCAAAAACACTATAGTATTTTTTCATGTGGGAGAAAAACCATAGAAGCTTTGATTTCGCCCCTTTATTCAAGTGTTTGGTTCACGTATGCTCAGCGGCTCATTGGTCTTTGGTCCGAGTCGAATGGTTTCTTCAGTTCAGTGACTGTTTGAGGAACTGGATCACTTCAGTCATCACAGGATCAGATATACGCCGATATTTCCACTCATTTCCAGTCAGAGTAACGTCACTCCGAAGCGTATGCCCGAGGCTCTGCATTACAGTAATAATGTTGTAAATAATGTTCAGTTTCTTGCACAAACTGATCGTTTCGCTTCATAAGACCTCAATATTTACATTTAGTCATTTAGCAGACGCTTTTATCCAAAGAGGACAACAGAATCAATCAAAATCAATGTTTTTTTTCATTTATTATATAATAAGTAAAGAATAGAAAAAGAATAGAGCAAGCTAGTGTTAGAGGCCTTTTTTTGCTTTTGTTAATTGTATAATAAAAAAAAGGAAAATAAATAGAATACAAAAAGATAAGAGAAGCTAGTTTTTTTTTTTTTAAAGAATAGAATTAGAATCGAGTGCTAGAATATATCCGCAGGGATTCATTTTGTGTTGCCCGATATTATTTTTTTGACTCTCAAAGTGCCAGTACCCATTGACTTGTGTTTTATAATTAACTAACGAGCAGTTTCAGCTAAAAATCTTCTTTACTGTTCTACTGAAGAACAAAAGCCACCTACATCTTGGATGATCTGAGTGTGAGTAAATTCCCAGCAAATGTTAATTTTTGTGTGAACTATTCCTTTAAGATCACAGGGCTGAAGAATGAATGAAGCTGCTGTGTGAAGATCATCTTCTGGAAGGACGGTCAGGTGGAGCGAGATGTTCTCCTGAGGTTAATCAGCTCCTCGCACCGTCTGAGGCGTGAGATTACAGCAGCTATCTATCAGTCGCCGCAGCTGCAGTGACGCAGCGAGTCAGGACCGTATTTAGTGGTGAGCGTCTGAGAGGATGTGTTTAAGAAAAGAAATATGACGGAAACCATAATGACAGGTCTGCTCTCGCAGACCAAAACACTGTCTCCAAAAACACAGTCACAGACTCTGAATGTGGAGTAAACAGGAGAACGTGCATGAGGATTACCCAATCATAACCAGCTGCTTACACTCGTAAAAATAAAGGTGCTTCTTCACAACGATGCCATAGATAAGAGAACCATTCAGTCAAAAGGTTCTTTAAAGAACCGTCTCTTTCTTGCCTTTTTATAATCTGAAGAACCTTTTCGCCAAACAGAAGGTTTTGTGAAACAAAGGTTCTTCGGATGTTAAACGTTCTTTACGGAACCATTTAGACAAAAAGGTTCTTCTATGGCATCACGAAGCACCTTTATTTTTAAGAGTGTATATGAGTTGCATGGACTATTTTGATACTTTCATGACGCATCTGATCAACATTTGCATTTATTACACAACGCAGAGCAGATGAACATCTCCACTGAAGAAGCAGAGGTTTGGAATGACTTTAATTTTAGCATGAATGAACACTTTCTCATCCCAATAAACAGTCAACAACAAACGTGTCGCAGGAGCTTCGTTTTATTTGCTAGCTGCAACCATGCTCAGAACATTTCTCCATCCTGATGTTGATACAGACACAGCCTTATAACAGCTGGATAAGCAATAAATACAGAGGATATAAAAACGGATATAAAAACAACAGCACATGCTGTTCGGGCTGGAGTAAAACGCAGGAGGCGATGGGAAGCTGCGTCCTCCTGCGGCGCGGGAACGCTGAAGCCGATCAACAGATCTGAAACACAGACGTCACATGATCAGGAACAGGACTGAGAACGGGCACACTGGGCATCAGAAGGTCGTGTACACACCTTTGTTCAGGGCAGATTGTTCTGGATGCTGTTCAGAATGTTTCCGTACACGGTGTTGTACAGTTGTTCCTTGGACATGGTTCCATCTAGTTGCACTGCAACACAAACACGAGTAGAGTTTAATATAGAATAGAAACGGTGTTGGGGAAAGTTACTCTTAAAAAGTAATCGTCAACTCCCTACAAAAGTAACTAATTGTGTTACTAACAGTGCATTCACCGGAATTATGGGAAATACGAGTTTCCTAGTCAGAAACTGGCCATATATGACCTCTTTAAGGCCGTTCAAGTCCAATTTCCGACTAGGAAACTCACATTTACGATAATTCTGATAGCACGTGAATGCAGCATTAGTTATTATGGATCGTAATGCATTAAAGTAATGTTGCTCAACTTTCTCATCTGGCTTGGGCTTGCTTGTTTTATAATATAAAAACCTCTGTAAACATTTAAAATTAGTTTGAAGAGGCCTTTGCTGCTTTGTGAGGACTATTAGTTCGGATTAGATGCATTTCTATTAGTTTATTTTATTGCAATTTATTTGCCATTTTTTTCTAATTAAGTTATTTTTTTGGTAAATGTAAAAGCCCTTTCACCCCAAAATGTGAAATGCATAAAGCTCAGACTGAAGGAGACAAACATATTTGCACAGAGCAGTTTGAGCTCAAAATTCTGCATTTGAATAATTTTTTGGGGGGTTATTAGTATATGGGTGACTTAACAAAATGGGATGGAATAAATAAAGGATCTCTTTAATCTATCAAGTTCACACAGCGCACACAATTCTCTCAACATGGCAACATGAGAGCTGTCAGTCAATACATGGGAAAAAGTAACTAAAAAAAAAGTAACTTCAAGTAAATCAAAAAGTAATGGATTACTTAAAGTAATCCGATTACGTTACCCAAACACTGATTAGCAGGAATTTTGCATAGACTTCCAAGATTCAACACTTACTGACATCAACCCCTGAGTCTTCCATGATTTTAGTATGTTTGACATACATGGGCCAGACGTGTCCGTCGAACAGACCGGGTGGGTCCGGCACAGAATAGTTCCTTGAACTGAAACACAGAGGAGTGAAATTAGATGCGCTTTAAACCGTCATCCGCTCCTTCAAACGCAGCAGACGTCACTCACCTCCTCCTCTTTTTGCACTCTTCGTATGGAATGGAAATAAAGTATCGTTGGTTGAACACATCGATCAAAGGTCTGCGCAAAAGAAAACAGCGTTTAGTAAAAGCGTCGGTTTGATTCATCAATCGAACACGCGTGAATTATGGTTGTGACTACAGAGATCACCTGTAGCTGATGTCTTTGACGATATGAAGATTTTTACTATTATTATTATTATTATTATTCAGGCTAGTAATACGATCGGATTAACATTAGGACAGTGTTGTGCGTTATAACCAATCACACATGATCACATTGCATTTATGAATGCATTGGCCAATCAGACGCGTTCGTTGTTCATTGCACTGAATTCAGCTCTATTTGGCGAATTCTTTCATCATAAACAAAGGGCAGATGTAGGTGCGATGTAAGTATTTTAAACAGTGTAGATGGGTTCACGGATTATAACGCGAGTGTCTTTTAAAGCGCACAAACTCGCGCTGGATTGATGATGTTCTTTGCTCATTTTCTGTAGCTGCTTTTTGAATAACTGAGGAAAACGTAAGCATTAGAATTAGTAACTTACGTTACTATTAAATTATGTAAAAAATTCAAATATAAACATATTTAAAACATTAGGCTTTACTTTCCAGCAAGGAAACCATGCAAGTAAATATTTAAATGAATTAGCACGATAATATCGTGTATCAGCGATCTCACAGGCTGACGATATATGACAATTGAGCCCAACACTTGCCCAACACTCGCATGTATGCGTCGCTCACCCGTAGGTGTAGAGCAGAAACCCCTCCACGATCAGGATGTGAACGCCTTCATCTGCATCCTGATTGCGCGGAAAGATCTCCGAATCCAGCGTGTTGTTGACGCCGTGGGATCGTTCGAACTTGACGGGGTTCTGCTGCCAGGCTTGGATGGTGCTCATCATGGCGTCCATGTCCAGAGCGCTGATGACTGCGGAGGGAAACGTGCAGAAGTGAGTGCAAGGACACGGCGCGGAGCGCCAGACATGCAAAAACACACGCACCAACCCCTGGATAAGAGCCCAGCTTACCATCGTACTGCTTAAAGCCATCTTCACCAACTTCAATCTCATCTTGGGGCTGAAACATACACCAATGAGATGCACGCCAGAACACTGCACCCTCCCACCGCTAAACCCTTAACATCTGACCCACCTGATCTCTATGTGTGATCAATGCAAAGCTCTGCTTTCTGATTATACTGACCTTGAAGAAGTCATCCTGATGGACCACACAGCAGTTGGGCAGGTTCTTGATTAGTCTGTCCGTCAGTGTTGTTTTGCCACCGTTCGTGACCCTGTGGAGCAGAAACACGTTATGTTTTTATTTTAAATTTGCATTGTGTTATTTAGGTGCCGATGACATGTGACCCTGCAGCACAAAAGCAGTCATAAGCAGCACAGGTATATTTGTAGCAATAGACAACAATACACTGTATGGGTCAAAATTTACGATTTCTCTTTTATGCCAAAAATCATTAGGATATTAATTTAAAATCACGTTCCATTCAGATATCTTGTAAGTTTCCTACCACAAATCTCTCAAAACTTAATTTTTAAATTAGTAATATGCATTGCTCAGAACTTCATTTGGACAACTTTAAAGGAGATTTTCTCAATATTTTGATTTTTTGCACCCTTAAGAGTCCAGATTTTCAAATAGTTGTATCTCAGCCAAATATGGTCCCATCCTAACAAACCATACATCAATGGAAAGATTATTTATTCAGCTTAAAAAAAAAAATGGACCCTTATGAATGACTAGTTTTCTGGTCCAGGGTCACATTTGTATGTCATATGCTAAGTGCCACACCTTAAAGGGATAATTCATCCAAAAATGAAAATTCTGTCAACATTTACTCAGCATCAAGTTGACGGTAGCCACTGACTTCCATAACATAGGAAGACATACAATGAAAGTCAATGACTATCGTTGGTTACCAACATTCTTTAAAATATCTTTTGTGTTCAGCATGAGACAGAAACCTGGTACGGTTTGGAACGACTTGAAGGAGAGCCAATGACATAATCTTTCATTTTAGGTGAACTGTCCCTTTAAATGCACATCACACCCTCACAATGGAATAAACACGTAAAGCAGTTAAGTTTCAGCGTAAGATATTACCATGGTAACACCATCGCGTTCGCCAAATTGCCAGTTACTATTACATAATTGTCATTAAATAATTAATCTTGAAAAACGCTTCAGAATCTTCCATTACGTGTTTTTTTTTTTAAACATTCCCGCCTAAACCCGAGCTCCTGCAGTTTAAACGCCGAGCTAACGGTAATTTCGGCGGGAATTATTGTTACTATGGTGATTATTTATCTCCCCTCAAACAGAATGAGAGTGGCACGCGGCCTGCACGCGCTCCGCTCGCTCACTCACCCTCCGATTCCGATGATGATCTTCATCTTCAAACCGAGTCAGACGCGCGTCAATATGGGAAAAGTTGTTAATAACACCAATAACGGATCGATGACCGTACGAAGGAAAGCGTGAAAAGAGAAGGTTAAAGGAAATGTCAACTACTCGAGTCCTCCATGACGCTGAATGAAAGCTGGACGATGGCGCTTCCTCGCGATCTTCCACCAAAGAGAGACTCGTGCGCTCGCTGCTGCTGAGACACTACCCTCTGCTGCGCCCTGATTGGCTATATAAACACAGCGGGCCAAACGGAAACCGCGCTCAGCCAATCAGAGCGCAGAATCCTCAGAAACTCCGCCCCAGCGTGGGCCAGCCAAATGGTATTTTTGTATTGTGTGATTCATGATGTTCCTTTCCTGGATGGAATTTTTAAAAAAATATATATTAATATATTAATATTTTTTTATTCTTTCTAAATATTTTATGCTTTATTTATTGTTGGTTTAATTTTTCTTGTATGTATGCTGTGTTCCTAATACATAAAAAAGCAGTTTTTAAAAAGATAGGTAATAACAAAACTAGATTTCTCCGGATGTCCTCAGTAAAGTGCGTTCAGCTTTGGTTTATTCCATGAACACAACTCACCACACAGTATAACGTAACATCACCCAAATCGTTCATGCTAATATATAATGTTGTTTTCCTAGTGTTTATGTCTGAGATCATCACACACTGATATTTTGGAGGTCGTGGTGAGTGTTCTGGAGGAGTTCAGGGTTTTTTCCATCTCTGATGCGTTTATTCCTTACTGCGCATGCGCGTTCCGCACACCAGCACACGCTCCTTTACAAACACACAGGCAAAATATAAACTTTGCTTTATGCATTTTAAAATTTGTTACAGTCTAAAATATTTAGTTTAATGGCATCCAGGCGCGTCTTAGTTATATTAAATTTTTTTTAATGTCTAGATATGTTCTTACAAACAGCGCATATTTTATATATCAGACTTTTAAAAAAAAAATATTTTCGCTAAGCAACTATTTTTCTGTAGCTTCTGAAGGAATGTCAACGCGATCGCTGTTGAAAAGATCTTGTGAAAGTGTAAAAATCGTATGAGATGGTGACGCATTAAAAGAGCGTCGCCCCCTGGTGGCGCAGGCGTGCTTTTTCATCAGGTAAAATTCTCTCGCGCTCATGTTAATCCCGGTGGGATTTCTTGTTTTGGTGAATTAAAATTAAAATGACGTTTAAACACGATTTGAGGTTAATGCGGAGGGCACAAGTGAGCGCTATCAATACACAAAACTACAAGTCCCGAGATGCACTGCGGCGGAAGAGGGCGGAGCCACTATCGGCTTTCTGACAGACACTTTCAGGAAGTGATCAAGGTAAGGCTTCACATCTTCCCTTTATTTAAACATTTATCGCCAAAATTAGCTATTATAAGCGCGACCTGTGTTATTAAAGCTTGTTTTGTTAACCTAAAGTTTGATTTTGTTCTTCGAGCTGTGACCTACGAGGGCTTGTTTGATTGTTAGCGTGCTAGTTTGTGGCTGAGGTTTCCTGCTGCGCGTCTCTGTTTATTAATATTACATGAATATAAATGCTTCATGTAATATTTAACAGCTTTTAATGTGTGAAACAGCTGTAAACTGTCACACTTACATTCCTCCATCAAATAAGCCTGATTCTGTGGCGTGAAGCTCAGATTTGATCATGATTAATCGATTATTTTATGTAGTTGGATGGTTTTGATGATTATGCAGAAATGAACTTTAACCTTTATGAAAGTATTTGTTTTTCACCAGATATGAATGTAATGCTTTAGCCATGGAGTAATGTGTAATTTCCTTATAGACCATACTGCAGTTAATTACCACAAAATCATTAATCAGTCAGATATATAATCAAACATATTAGAGATTATACCTCTCACAGATAGGTCTAGAATAGAGTCTAACAAACTTTATTAGATATTAGAAATAAAAGACAGATAGGTTCATTACAAGGGCATTTCTGTCCAGAAACTCCTTTCATTTCTGATTATGAATGTCCACATCCCCAAGTTTCAATTTTAATTTCATGTTCTGGTTAAATGCACATGTTTATATATATATATATATATATGTATGTATGTATGTGTGTGTGTGTGTGTGTGTGTGTGTGTGTGTGTATATAAGATTTAAATTTAAATATAAATAAATACCGTAAAATATTTACAATAAATAAGAGATTTATATATGATTTGAATAGATACATTTATGTTTATGGACAAAAACAGTGCTATTTGCTGTCCATCCAAATAGTGAAAATCTATGAGAAAAAGTGAAAGTCTGCCTGTTTAACGGTGTGATGGTGTTTCAGGGGGATCCAGGCTCACATGCGTGTGTTCAGACGCTGAAATCAGCTTCCGGCAGACGCTTGCGGCCGCTGAGCGAGAGCACAACAGAGCAAAACACACAGGAAGAGAGAGAAGAGAAGAGAAGAGCGTCAGACGGAGGAAGTCGCTGCAGAAGGAGCATGACAGAGTTCTGGGTGTGTTTCAGCTGCTGCGTCGCTGAACAGCCGCAACCTGTGAGTCACAAACACGCCAAACACTCGCTCTGATGATGATGATGATGATGATGATGATGAAGAGCGGAGGGTTCAGACTGATGAATGTGTGCAGAGACTCAGATCTGTGTGTGCTGCTGCTGACTGTAGCGTGTCTTCCTGTGTGTTGCTTCATTGTTCCACCCTCTTTTTTCTCTGTGTGTGAATTGCAGAAGCGGAGGCGGAGGATAGATCGCTCTATGATCGGAGAACCCACAAACTTCGTTCATATGACACACGTGGGCTCTGGAGACATGGGAATGAGCCTGGGAGCTGTGAGTAACCTTAAACTACATCAGACTTCAGAAAACAGAATCTAAAGACAAAACAAAAGATGCATAAACACTGCTTACATGTACATATATAAATACATATATATATATATTAGTGCTGGGCAAGGATTAATCGCATCTATATTTATTATGTTTATATATAAATACACACACAAACAGTATACATTTAGAAAATATTGAAATGTATTTAAGTGTGTATATTTACATTCATATAATTTATAAAATATGTCTATTTAATATATAAACATAACATATTTTTCTTAAATATATACATGCATGTGTGTGTATTTATATATATATATACATAATTATACACAGTACACACACATATATATAATGTACACAAAAACTTTAATTTTGGATGCGATTAATCGCAATCAGGTTCCTCATTAATTTCAGAACATCTTATTCTGATTTAGTTTTTTTTAAATGTTTTATTGAAAATCGACATAAATTAAATTTGGTACAAAAAATATTCCCATCATGTATAAATGTTGTTATTTTTATGAAAATTTGGGAGGAAATTTGTGTAATTGAACTTGTAATGAGATTGAAATGAAAATACAAAAATTAATTTAAATAATGCTTCATTTATTGATGTACTTACTAAATGTCATATAAATGATAAAATGATTTGTCTTTTATTTATTTTCCTTATTTATATATTACTTTATAATTTTATATTTATTTTTGTTGTTAAATAGAATTATTTCATTCTTTTGTCTTTGAGGTGCCTTAAAATATCTTTTAGACCTTTTATAGTTATTTATTTAGTTTTTCTGTATTATTTCTCCCCATGAATATAGCTGTGGAAGCTGGCATGGCGGTAAATTCTAATCAATCAATCAGTCAGTCAGTCATTGTCTTTGGGGTGAAATATGCTTGAGATTTGTGTGTGTGTTTTTTTTTTAAATAAACCACATCAGCAGCATTTGCATGATGACGAAGCAATCGCTTTACACTCGATTTGTTAGTTAGTAAAGAACAAATTTGACTAAGAAATGAACTGGTAAGCAGAAGCTGACAGAGTCACAGCTGATCAGAGCTGCAGCGTTCTGCATTAAATGATGAAATGTTATCCTGAGTTGTGTTGATTGGTTTGTGGTGTTTGTGTTGGGCAGGTGGACTCGGTGCAGTCACAGATGAAATCTAAAGGCGGTTACGGGAACGGCACAGCGGAGAGTGTACAGGGCTGATCAGGTCTGACTTCATCAACACTATAATGACTCTAGAACGATCTCCGTCGCATATGTGACCCTGGAGCACAAAAGCAGTCATAAGTAGCAGTAAAAAAATTGAACCATATGACTGGTCTTTTGGTCCAGGGTCGCAATTATCAATTTTCAAATTTAAGGCCATAAAATGTCATTCATTTCTTAAATGGTAACATCAACTTAAATTTTAATATATATATATATATATATATATATATATACATATATACATATATATCTATACACACCTACAGTCATGGGCAAAAATATCGGCACCCTTGGTAAATATGATCAAAGAAGGCTGTGAAAATTTATCTGTATTGTTAATCCTTTTGATCTTTTATTTAAAAAAAATCACAAAAATCTAACCTTTCATTGGATAATATGAATGTAAAATGGGGGGAAATATTACTATGAAATAAATGTTTTTCTCTAATACACATTGGCCACAATTAACGGCACCCTTTTCTTCAATAGTTTTTGAAACCTCCATTTGCCAGTTTAACAGCTCTAAATGTTCTCCTATAATGCCTGATGACTGGAATGACCAGCAGAAGCTTGGTTTTGTGCTCAGTGACCCATTTTTGTGTTGTTTTTGAGGTTTGTGTTTGGATTATTGTACGGTTGGAAGATCCAAACATGGCCCATTATAAGATTTCTAACAGAGTCAGTCACTTATTGATTTTTTATCTGTTGGTATTTGATAGAATCCATGATGCCATGCGTCTAAACAAGACGTCCAGGACCTCCAGCAGAAATATAGGCCACAACATCACAAATACAGCAGTATATTTCATATTTTTATCGCTGTGTTCACCAAACCCATCTTGAATGTTTGCTGCTAAAAAGCTCATGTTTTAGTTTGATCTGAGCATAGAAGCCAGTGCCATCTGAAGCTCCAGTCGTGTCTGATAACTGAATATGCTGGAGTTTGTGTTTGGATGAGTGAGGATAATTTCTCTTGAAACCCTCCCAAACAACATGTGATGATGTAGGGGCTGTTTGACCTTTTTTTAAGGTTTTCTGACCCCGAGACTCAACTATTTTCTGCAATTCTCCAGCTGTGGTCCTTGTAGACTCTTTATCTGCTCAAACTCTCCTTCTCACCGTGCATTAGGACGATATAGACACACGTCCTCTTCCAGACAGATTCATAACATTTTATGTTGATTGGAAATTCTTAATTATTGCCCTGATGGTGGAAATGGGAATTTTCACTGCTCCAGCTCTTATCTTAAAGTCGCTTCACTAATTTGTGAAGCTCAGTTATCTTTTGCTGCACATCAGAAGTATATTCTTTGGTTTTTCTCATTGTGATGATGATTAAGGGAATTTGGGCTTTGTTTTCCCTCCTATTTATATTTCTGTGAAACAGGAAGCCATGGCTGGATAATTTCATGTTCATAATCACCCTGGAGTGCTCACAATTGTGAATATGAATAAGAATATACTTCAGAGATATTTTACTCATAAGAATTTCTAGGGGTGCCAATAATTGTGTCCAACGTGTATTTGAGAAAAACATTTATTTCATAATGATATTTCCCCCCCATTTTAAATTCTTATTATCGAATGAAAGGTTAGATTTTTGTGAATTTTTAAAATAAAAGATCAAAAGGATTAACAATGCAGATTAATTTTCACAGCCTTCTTTGATCATATTTACCAAGGGTGCCGATACTTTTGGCCATGACCGTGTGTGTGTATATATATATATATATATATATATATATAAAACTCCAGCAGATATCGTGCTGCAGAGGAGCCGTCCTGTTATCCTGCTTTGATCGTGTGTTTATGATGGTGATTTCTGATAGTCAAAGATTCAGAGCCGCTCATGTAAAGTCTATCAAATCAAATCTGAGTTCATGTTCTGCTCTTATTGCTCATGATCTTGTGTAATCTCTGCTCGTCTGATGGTCTTATGAGCGGCTTTTTAATGTTTGACATTCAGATCAGAAATAATTTTTACATCCAAACTGAATCTGATGCTGTTGTTGTGTGTCCTGCAGCTGCTGTGAATCCGTCTGAAGTGCAGACACTGGAGCGAGTGATCATGTCGACGGTTGTAAATATTTTTGTAATGAAAGCACTGCTATTCTTTTACTGCTTCATCCATTGTCCTGTACAAAACGTCCTTCAACGGTAGAGATTGATCTGAATGCCTGTCAAATGCATGATTGTTTATGTGAGGATCAATATTCTGATTAGGTTTTTCCCATGGATCTGTATTTATTTCATGGTTTAATGGTGGCTGGGCCACATGAGATAGACAGATACACAAATTCAGACGCTTCAGAGCTGTTATTAGATCTGTAATAACTGCTTTTGGTTACGTTTTGTACTTTTCCAATATTCCCTGGAAAAATGGAATATCTTTTTTTTTTATCTTTTAAATGTGCTGTGTTTGCGGTAAACTTGAAATGTGCATCTCACTGTAATATTTGTGCAATCCTCATACGGGATGCATTGACAGGAAAGTATTTTTGTACAAATTGTTCATTTTCATTCTGATGCCTGAATAAAATTTCAACCTTGTAACAGGCCGTGTTTGTGGTGTTTCTGTGCAGCTGAAGGTGAGTCAGTGCTGTGATGACGATCGGATCAGTCACTCTCTATAAAGAAATGCATCATCTCTGTGTAGTCATACATTCTCAATAATCTTGTGTGTGTGTGTGTGTGTGTGTGTGTGTTCAGCTGGTTTTTCAGGTTCTGTTGGCACTGTTCTGGGATTTCCAGACCTTCATGTTTATAAATACTCAATGCAGCATCAGCTAATAAAACAAAATAAACTGTAACACTTCTGTATATAAGAACTATATATATATATATATATATTACAGTACACCTCTCACATTTTTGTAAATATTTTATTATATCTTTTCATGTGACAACACTGAAGAAATGACACTTTGCTACAATGTAAAGTAGTGAGTGTACAGCTTGTATAACAGTGGAAATTTGCTGTCCCCTCAAAATAACTCAACACACAGCCATTAATGTCTAAACCGCTGGCCACAAAAGTGAGTACACCCCTGAGTGAAAATGTCCAAATATGGCCCAATTAGCCATTTTCTCTCCCCGGTGTCATGTGACTCGTTAGTGTTACGAGGTCGCAGGTGTGTTAAATTTGGTGTTATCGCTCTCACTCTCTCATACTGGTCACTGGAAGTTCAACATCAACTTCTGTGAGATACTGTATATATATATATATATATATATATATATATATATATATTAGTGCTGTCAAATGATTAATCACATCCAAAATAAAAGTTTTTGTTTACATAATATGTGTGTACTGTGTATATTTATTATGTATATATAAAGACACACACATACAGCATATAATTTGAAAATATTTACGTGTATATATATATTTATATAAATTATATCATATATTAAATATATAAACGTAAAAGTTCTTAAATATATACATGCATGTGTGTTTATATATACATAATAAATATACACAGTACACACATATGTAAACAAAAACTTTTATTTTTTCTCTTCATTATTAGTCATAGAAGTAATTAATTATTATTATTATTTATTGGTGTTTTCTTTAAACAATATAAATATGGCTCTGTATTAAGAGAAATACAGACAAAAATGATAGAAGGACTTACTAATGTGTAACACAGTTACAGCTGAACTTTGATTCTCAAACAGTAAAATCAACAATGTATGAGAAAAATCACATTAATAAATTTGTATCTATTAAGTATTTATTATAATACAAATTAAATAGACTGCAAAAGTGTTACATTTATTTTTTAATTTTTATTTAGAACATCATTTAAAAAAGGAAGTGGCAGTCACAATACAAGAGAAAAAAATATAATAAATAAATAAAAGGGCAGGGTATATAAATAATAATATAATAATCACATTAAATTAAAAAATATATGAGGTAGTTTAGTTTTTAAAGCCTTGTTATTGGAGTTATTCTCAAAGTACTACTGGAAGTCAGCAAGCAGAACACAAAAGTAGTTTCTGCCTTAATAATGTGCATTTATGTATAAAACAGTTTATATATTTAAACTTTCTTTGGTTTTGATGACGTCGAGCGTGACGCGTCTGGTCATGTGACCGAGCACCGAACGCGGAAGAGGAAGCGAAAGCGTTTACCGTCACCGTAAACATGACAGAAGCGAAACCTAGAAAGTGAGTTGACGGTTTAAGATCACCGGTTTTAAGTTAAATTATAGCGCAGAAACTCGTCGAAATTCGCTTTGTTTTGGACCTGTGACTCGGATGCGGCAGCGATGGCAGTGAATGTGTTGTCGGTCCTCCTGCTGGTGTGGGTTTACTCGCAGGTGAGTGTTAAAACCGATTCAGTCCGAGCTGAAGATTCGCGAATCAGTGAATCAGTGAATCAGCTTCTGTGTTTCTGCTCGCAGGTCGACGGTCAGGAGGCGATTCTGCACGTGTCTGATGGATCTACAGTCAGAGAATACTGTCTACTGTACAACTCAACCTGGAGCAACATCTCAGACAGCCTCAGCCGAGCTGTGAGACACACACACACACACACACACACACACACACACACATGTTCGTTTTTGTGAAAAGTGGGGACTCTCCATAGGCGTAATGGTTTTTATACTGTCCTTACTGTATGTGCTATTGTCCTACACCAACCCTACACCTAAACCTACCCCTTACAGGAGACTCTGTGCATTTCAACTTTCCCCAAAAAACTCATTCTGAGTGATTTATAAGCGTTTTGAAAAGTGGGGACATGGGTCAATGTCCTGAGATGTCACCTTCACCTTGTAATACCTGTCATACCCTCGTCATTATACAAATCTATGTCCTGACTTTTCACAAAAACGTGCACACACACACACACACACACAGATAGAGGGACAGACACACACACACACACACACACACACAGAGGGAGACACAACTCAACTATGAGAGACAAAATGAGAAAAAAAAATCCAGAAAATCACATTGTAGGATTTTTAAAGAATTAATTGGTAAATTCCTCGGTAAAATAAGTATTTGGTCACCTACAAACAAGCAAGATTTCTGGCTCTCACAGACCTGTAACTTCTTTAAGAGGCTCCTCTGTCCTCCACTCGTTACCTGTATTAATGGCATCTGTTTGAACTTGTTATCAGTATAAAAGACACCTGTCCACAACCTCAAACAGTCCAACTCCAAACTCCACCATGGCCAAGACCAAAGAGCTGTCAAAAGACACCAAAAACAAAATTGTAGACCTGCACCAGGCTGGGAAGACTGAATCTGCAATATGTAAGCAGCTTGGTGTGAAGAAATCAACTGTGGGAGCAATTATTAGAAAATGGAAGACATACAAGACCACTGATAATCTCCCTCGATCTGGGGCTCCACGCAAGATCTCACCCCGTGGGGTCAAAATGATCACAAGAACTGTGAGCAAAACTCCCAGAACCACACGGGGGACCTAGTGAATGACCTGCAGAGAGCTGGGACCAAAGTAACAAAGGCTACCATCAGTAACACACTGCGCCGCCAGGGACTCAAATCCTGCAGTGCCAGACGTGTCCCCCTGCTTAAGCCAGTACATGTCCGGCCCGTCTGAAGTGTGCTAGAGAGCATTTGGATGATCCAGAAGAGGATTGGGAGAATGTCATATGTTCAGATGAAACCAAAATAGAACTTTTCGGTAAAAACTCAACTTGTCGTGTTTGGAGGAGAAAGAATGCTGAGTTGCATCCAAAGAACACCACACCTACTGTGAAGCATGGGGGTGGAAACATCATGCTTTGGGGCTGTTTTTCTGCAAAGGGACCAGGACGACTGATTTGTGTAAACGAAAGAATGAATGGGGCCATGTATCGTGAGATTTTGAGTGAAAACCTCCTTCCATCAGCAAGGGCATTGAAGATGAAACGTGGCTGGGTCTTTCAGCATGACAATGATCCCAAACACACCGCCCGGGCAACGAAGGAGTGGCTTCGTAAGAAGCATTTCAAGGTCCTGGAGTGGCCTAGCCAGTCTCCAGATCTCAACCCCATCGAACATCTTTGGAGGGAGTTGAAAGTCCGTGTTGCCCAGCGACAGCCCCAAAACATTACTGCTCCAGAGGAGATCTGCATGGAGGAACGGGCCAAAATACCAGCAACAGTGTGTGAAAACCTTGTGAAGACTTACAGAAAACGTTTGACCTCTGTCATTGCCAACAAAGGGTATATAACAAAGTATTGAGATGAAATTTTGTTATTGACCAAATACTTATTTTCCACCATAATTTGCAAATAAATTCTTTAAAAATCCTACAATGTGATTTTCTGGATTTTTTTTTCTCATTTTGTCTCTCATAGTTGAGGTATACCTATGATGAAAATTACAGGCCTCTCTCATATTTTTAAGTGGGAGAACTTGCACAATTGGTGGCTGACTGTACATCAGAGACACACTGAAACACACACACACACACACACACACACACATAGAGGGAGACACACATACATATATATATCAGAGACACAATGAAACATATACACACACACACCAGAGACACCCAGAAACACACACACACACACACAACATGCATGCGCACACATACACATGATTCATCTGTAGCAGGTTCGCCTCAGTCTGAATCCATTCTTAGATGTGTGTGTGTGTGTGTGCAGGTGTCCTATCCGCTGCGGAGCCTGATGTCCAGTCAGCTGTGTGTGAAGGGTCAGCAGGTGTCTCTGGAGGGTCAGGCTGTGGTGGTGATGCGAGGCGGCTGTGACTTCAGTCAGAAGGCTCTGGTGGCTCAGGATCTGGGTGCGTCGGTGCTTCTGATCGCCAGCATCAATAACCTGGTGACTCCGTCAGCGAACAGCTCTGAGCTCAGTAAAGTGAAGATTCCTCTGGCCCTCGTCAGACACCGGGATGTTCTGGACGCGCTGCAGGTGAGGATGATACAGCGCTTCACACCGTACAGATCGTTTACAGGGAAATAACAGTGGAACGTATGGAGAATTCATCAATTATGAATCAAAGTCAATTTCAGTTATAAAGCTGCTCTACAGAAGACATGATTCAGTTCAGTTCGAGTCTTGATTCAGTTTCAGTTTTGATTCAGTTTTCCGAGGGTCTTAAAAAAAAGTCACCTCAAGACCTAAAAAATCTTAAATCAGAGCAGAAAGTCATGAATTCATAAAGTTCAGTAAATGTTGCATGCACTGTTAAAAAAAAAAATCTCTTCATCCTCAAATCAAGACACATTTACTGGAGATACAAAATGAAAATATGAAGTCTTGTTTTCTGAGAAACTGAACAAAATGAAGTGAGTTCATGATTAAAACAAGAATAAGTGTCTGTCGGTGTGAAACGAAAGTTTGTTTCCTCTTTGAATTAAGTTGATTTTTCTGAGCCCATTGGCAGATATTTGTTCTTGTTTTAATGATGAACTCGGTACACTTTTGTCTGTTTCTCATAAAACAAGACTTTATCTTCTGTCATTGTGTTTCT